>VCRD01001090.1:86652-171229 GCA_006783055.1 Trinorchestia longiramus
TAACATACATTTTACATCAATATACCGAATAACAAAATTATTATAAAGAAAATAGGAACATATGCCAAGTTTTGATTGTTTAAATTATGTTCTAAGATTATGATGGTAAAATATTAGGTGTTTCCATTATTTTGTCCACCACCTGTACATCACGAGAAAAATGAGTGATAAATACATTGTTTCCAGTCGTAAGAAAAGCTGTGGTTCTGAATTTAGCGCTAGCACCTGGTATGTGAACATGTGTAGTTTGATACGACACTAGCATCGTCAAGAATTTATTCGCAACTCTAAATTGTCAGCTGACACAATGAGTTTTATTTGATTTATGAGGAAGCAAAATACAGCACTTTCAGAAATAATAATTTATAGCGATGGAATAAGAAGCAAGTGAAAAATGAAGCATAAGATAGGCACAGAAACATGACAGAAGAGGAATAGGTGGGAGACAGTCATAGAAGGAGAGGTCTGTGTAGAAGCTCCAGCATTAATATCATCACATATTGGCATATAACAGCATATATATATGTATATTCATATTTCATATTTTTCAACCTACAGTACAATCTCAGAATACAAGTACCATTATATATTTGTGTACATATATGCTCACTGATTATGCGTAATTTTACATTCAAATGTAGGCACGGTAAATATCTGAAAATTCATGTATGGCATTAGATTATTCTAGGGCTAACTAACGTAGAACATAACCGAAAAAAATACTTCAAGCTGAATTACATAAGGTACTAGCGAGTGTGTACGGCAAGGCAGAATAAAAAATAAATTGATATACAATTTACGTATCATATAAGAAATTCATTAATGAATGGAGCTATTTCATAATATAAGAAGTAGTTAACAAAAACTAAGAAATACCTGAGGATTATTTGAAAACGTTTTAGAAATCGTAAATTCAAAATTTGAGCAAAAACTACACTCAAAAACTACACCTTATAACCATGAAAGTAATAAGAACAGTTGAGGCTCAAAAGGTATCAAAAGGTTAGAAGCAAGTTCCTATAAGCTGACAGCTCTTTGCACCTTTGAAAAAATATGTGTCAAGTAGCAGGTGTGTGCGAAAGATTTATTCGTTAGTTTATGAGGCGCATGTTCCAAATCTATTATGTAGAGTACACGCACACACTTGCCATAAGACTTGACCCCCAATGAACCCTCACAACATCATACAACATTCAGTGAAGTCTCTCACCTTATCTCCAAGTGACGAAGGGTACGCGACGGTGTGGCAATCCAAAGGCTCAATAATCAAGTAAAATGAAGTACAGTCTCGGAATGACATGCAGTACAGTAAAGGTCGCTAAATGTATACAATACCTCGACTGTAGAACCCCCTAGTTGCTACAGACATGCCTCGAATAACACGATTAAGAGACGCTGAAATCGAGACTCTGGTCTCTACAGTTATTTCCTTTGGAATTAAAACAAGGCTAAAGTGATTGTCATTAAAATGATGATGGAGTTCAATTTTTACTTAAAATAGTCAAGCAAAATAAAACCTTCATTGTCATCAGCGGTATCGTGTTACTCAAAGTTGTAATAATAGAGTTGGAGTTTCTAACCTTTGGGCAACAACCCAAAGGGGGATCGCATAAGAATTTTGAACTAATATTGTCAAAATAATACGAATTACGTATAATATCAATTCAAAGTACATAACTCTTGAATTTAAAACATTTTATATGTTGTATAATTTTTCGGATGATGATTTAATTTGACTGATTTTGATATGATTTTGGGTATAAATAATTCATCTAGTTTGAAACCTGAGAAGATTTTTATGACGCTGAATTTTGTGATCATTTTTCAATGTGTAAAGCAGAGTGCAGCACATGCACGTACGTAAGGAAAGCTTCCCAAAGGTCAGCATCTCCGGTTACACGGACAGTCATCTTATTTTCAATAAATTTATTGAGAATATGTACTAAGTTACTCTTTCATGCAGTACAACTTCAGAGCAATTCTGTAATAGCATGATCTACCCTCACAAAACACGTCACGAGGCCGTGCAAACTAACAGGTGCTTACTAAGAAAGTTTTCATTCAGTTAAATGTTACATTGCCTATTCATGAACTCTTCGCCTTATATGACAAGGTTACAATTTACAGCAGTAATGATCTGTGTGACTCAACTCTTTATTGAGCGTCGCTATTCGTGACAAAACATACACACCTAGTATACGGAAAGTTCGAACGCTCAAAAGCGTACCTAACAGCATCACATTAACTGCCAGAAATGGATCATTGAAGCGTATCATGCTCACGCTTCCAACTGAATGTCACTGGAGTTACTGCTTCCCCTCCATGCTAGAAAAAATTAAATGAAGATTTTTAAAATCATGTTTATAGACACCAGAAGAGGCCATGTGACTGTACGCTCATCAGGCACACCAAACGCGTACAGTATTCGCTCACTTGTATTGTCATGAACCAAATCACATCATCTGTTTACTAAGGTACACTACTTGCTAATCCGTTCGTCTCCCTATCGACCTTGATGCAGCCAGTGGATGCAAAATAAATGGTAAAGTATCACATAAAACAAAATTATTTTTGAGAGATTTTGCTCCTTTAAAAGTCACGGGGCCAAAAAAGAGTGCTATCTTCCACCACTGGTTCCATAGCGTCTCTGCATTCGTTGAATTTGAAACAACGCTCAATAAAATGTTGAATACCACCGACAGCGCTCGGACTACATGTCAATTTTGAGAAGCCGCTGCGTGGAAAAGAAAAATTAAGCTTCAGCAAAACTGGGACAATATATTGACAGATGGAGATGTACTTTCAGGTGATAGAAACGATGTAGAAGATTAAGAGCAGCTAGAGAGGGGTACACAATACGTCACATCTCATTTACCTCAAAGGTCACAATTAAAGCAACGCGTTCAGGATACGCAACGCGCAAGCGTAGGTGGCCATGTCGACAGATATTTTGGAAATTTTGCCTTCGAAGGTCAAGGAGGAAAGACTAATGTGTCGCGCCTTCCTCTTTCTCTAGGTGCATCACTGTTCAGAGACAGTGATTTGAATTTCATTGAATCAATTCTGCTTCAATTTAAAGAAAAAGGAACCAACATCAAGCAGAAAATTTGAAACGAAATGTGATGCAATATAAAAATTACGCCTAGAATGAAGACTGTTATGCTCGACCTCACTGCTCTGCACGCGAGAAATCGGTCTTTCAAAATAAAATTTTGTTCTCCAAAGGTTATGAAAGGAGCAGTACTTTCATCTTGGATATTAGTTTGAAAGTTCACGAATAAATGGTGCGTATGGTTCTTATTGAAAATTGAAATGTTAACAATTAGGCTCTCGTGCAACTTATTTGAGGGAAAAAGAAAAATACACGATGCACCAACTTTACATTTCAAAATACCTGCACAGTTGTGAACGGACAAAGAAATATGATTGATGCATAAGTGACACCATGCAACTAAACATGACGAACACTATTGGGTGTACACAAGATACACATTTATTAAAGGGCACACATAGCTGCTGAGACTTGAAAAGCATGATCAGTTGTCAGGTCGTAGTTTAAAACATAAATACAAGGCAATTGGTAAACATAATTTAACAAACCAAAAAGGGCATATTTGCAATTCTATTAATAGCATTCCAGATATAGAAAATAACGAGCTTTGACAAATGCTTAGAGGGAAATACGCTGAACATTTATTTCTTCAAACAGCATCACTGAATATGTACTCGTATCGAATGAGTGTATTCTCGATGTTACGTTAGCAGCATGAGCTGTTATTTCTGGTACCACAGATGACACAAACCCCATAGGTAAGCATTACCAGCAGTGCCGAGATGTTAAGTTTTAAAGGGGAAAAAACAATTCTTCCGGTCATTGTGAGAATTCAGCAAAATGACATTTGTTCACAGTAACAAAAATGAACGTAACCGTCATCACTTGCTGTTTTATTGCTCTGAATTTGTGATGCGTAGTGTGAGTTACACTGATGAACTTCAACTTCTGTTACAGTGTCAGTTTATGATTGTTATATTTGGGAAAACATGATTCGATTTCCAGCAATTAAACAGAAGAGAAGGAATAAACTTTGAAAATACATATCAGGTACTTTCCATGATTACGGCAGTATATAAATTTGTTATTGAGTTTTATTGAGAAATTTTAGGGCAGGCTGGATAAAAAAGTGTTCGTGGATGTTTCGTGTCGGATACTCATTGGATGAATTTGAATTTTGAATGAAGTTTAGTAAATCTGTCTGATTCATCACATATATGTGATGAATATTTTACTATTCATTTTACGTTATGGATATTTATTCATTCAAATTAGCTACAAGTTTTAAAGCAATAAAATCCAAATTTTAATGTGATTAGTTGCATGTATCAAGCCCTCATTCAGTTAGGAAAAGTAGGAGTAGAACTTCTTAATAAAAAATCCTTCGGTTACATAGCATTGTATCGGAGCAGGAGGAAAAAAATTAAGTTTAAATTTGCATTTATTGAGCGAGGACGGACAGTGCCAAATGTTCCTACAAGTCCTAAGCTCATTGCTACTCGAGTAAACAGAACATGCCGTCCTGCCAGTTCACTGCTGACCTACTCCTACACTTAACGTAAACGTTAAAGTCTGCACCAGGGAAGCCGTAAACAATATTAACGTATTAACAACGTTGAACACTATTTCTTCACAGAAATAAAAATAGAATCAATAACAATAGCTGATTGTTGAGAAGTTTTCACTGCAGCAGTACCTCGACACGTAAGAAAAGCTTTACATTTCCACCGAAACTACAAAACTATTAATGCAAACAGGTACTTGCAATCTGTACAATGATGGCGCACAGGAGAGAAAAACGCCAGAATAATTCCTCCGAGTTTGAGTGTGCACTGGTTTGCTAGATGTGTTAGGAGCAATACTGATATAGCGTACAGTAATGGTGTAGTGTACAGTAATGGTATAGTGTACAGTGATGATGCAGCGTAGTGATGGTGTAGTGTACAGCAGTGCTCTTCAAAGTGTGGGTCGCGACCATTCAAAGGGGATCGCGAAATGTAGGATCATACTTTTCTTATTTATGTAATAATGTTATTTCAGAATAAAATATATCATTTTTACGATTAATAATAATGAATATTGATAAATTAAGTATTATCGTCATTCATTAACATGAAAACTATAGATAAAATAACACACAAACTTAATGAAAATGCTGAGCCGGTATTATGTTTGTAACGAGTTTTGAACCTGTACCATCACATGCCTAGGTTGATTGTTGAACTAGCATTGCAAAGTTTTACGTCTGGCAACAGTAACGCTCAGAGGAATATACAACCTCTTAACACAGGAGAAGATTCACAACCGGTGCAAGAAAATTATGTCAATACGGGATGTCTCTTTATAAATTTGTGCAAAGAAATGGGTTCAGATTCTGAATCCCTGCTGCTTCACACTAACACTCGAGGGATTTCAAGAGGTCGAGCTTTAAGAAGGCTGATCGTTTTAAAAAATGAAGTCATGTTATTTTTTATCAGGTAACGACTAAGATTTGGTAAAACATTTAAAAAACAAAAATTTGCTTTCCAAACTTTATTTATCAGGTATTCTTGACAAGCTTAATAACCTCAATATATCATTACAAGGCGAAAATACAAATGTTCTCACATTAACTTAAAAAATTTAAGCTTTCCTGAAGAATGTTAATGTATGGTTGATGAATGTAAAAAAAAACTCATGTGAGACGCTTCCATGTCTGAAAGAGTTCATCACAGAAAACGAACTAAATTTTGAAATAATCAAACCAATTGTAATTAAGCACTTGGTAAGCTTCGGGGAAAATTTTAAAGATATTTTCTTCAAGAATCAGACATGAGCCGATTTTATTGGATCCAAAATCCATTTGATGCTGAAGTCGAAAACGTGTCATCTCACACTAAAGGCACAGGAAGAATTCGCAGAACTTTCTTCTGATTTTTCTCTAAAAACTATGTTTGCTAAAATGAGTTTGAATTGGTTTTGGGTTGGAATCAAATTGTAATATCCAAACTTGTCACGAATTGCAATGGATACTCTTCTACATTTCGCGTCAACATATTTATGCGAAAGTGCTTTTTCGGCATTAAGTAATCTCAAAACAAAACATCGATCGAGTATAGGAAATATTGACTGTACTTAGACCAGCGTTAACAAAAATAGAGCCTAGATTTGACCTTCTGTGTAAGAAAATGCAGGTGCATCACTCCCATTAATCAAATATAAATGATATTATTCAATGCTACTAATAGTATCTATAGATTTCTTGAGTTTACTGTATAAAATACACACCTTTTTAAAGTGTATTTTATACAGTAAAATTGTTCTTATGGAAAATAAAAATAGTTTTAATTTCTTTGCTAATTCAGGGATATCTCGGGATGAAAAAAAAGGTATTGAATTTCTAGACTCAAGGCATTCTTAGGAAGCAGATTATAAGTGACTCATGTGGCTCAAACATGAATATGATTACAAACGGTCGTAATCGCACTGGATACATTTATAGGTGCAGCAACAGATCCTGCTTTTATACCAAAAGCTTAATTAAGACTATTTATAGCCGACTTCTGAAGATTACAATTTCAATATTTATTCAAGCTGCCTATCTTTATTGCCTAAAGCTCTCGAATAATCAGGTGGTAATTTTACACATTTCAGAAAAAAACATGTATTGTTAAAAGATGTTTTTATCTTTAAGTGTTTGATCTTCAGGTGAGGAGAGATTGGTTGGTAAAGGAATGGTGTTTCAGATAGATGAAACAGCTTGTTGCCGACGGACTATATACGGGATGTCCCACAAAATTGTCCCCTATTTAATTTTCTCGGAGACAACAGGTGAGAATGTCGGTACTGGAGGATCGAACAACGGAAAGTATATACCATTTCATTATGGATAACATCTTACCTGGATCAATTATAAAGAGTGATGGATATCCATCCTATCTTGCAGCTATTGAAGAAGCAGGTTTATCAGTGAGGAAGGTATTCATGCTAACTCTATTGAGTTTGTATGAGCCCATCTTAAAACTGAAATAAAAATACGAAGGGGTGTTAAATATGAAAAGCTACAAGATTTCATATTCGAGTTTATGGTTTCCAAGAATTCACGGAGGAAAAAACAAGATCAAACATTGAGTTGTTCCTAAAATTAAAGTTTTTATTCTTAATAGCCTTAATATACGCAAACGATTATTTTTTTAACACACTTTACATATTTCTTTTTAGAATTTTTAATGTGTGTATTTTGTACAGTAAACCCGATTTTTTATAAACATTATATTTTTCTGCTATATTTATTTTTTATTTTTTATTTCGCCAAAGTTCAAGGGATCGTACAAAAATAAAATATTTTAAAGGGGGTCGCGGCGGATGAAAGTTTGAAGACCACTGATGTACAGTGATGGTGTGGTGTACAGTGATTGTATAGTATACAGTGATGATGTAGCGTACAGTGATGATGTAGCGTACACTGATGGTGTGGCATACAGTGATGGTGTGGTGTACAGTGATAGTGTGGTGTACAGTGATGGTGTGGTGTACAGTGATGATGTAGCGTACAGTGATGATGTAGCGTACAGTGATGATGTAGCATACACTGATGGTGTGGCATACAGTGATGGTGTGGTGTACAGTGATGGTGTGGTGTACAGTGGTGTAGTGTACAGTGATGGTGTGGTGTACAGTGATGGTGTGGTGTACAGTGATGGTGTGGTGTACAGTGATAGTGTGGTGTACAGTGATGGTGTGGTGTACAGTGATGGTGTGGTGTACAGTGATGATGTAGTGTACAGTGATGGTGTAGTATAAAGTGACAATGCAGACGACAGAAACGAGTGCACGACAATAGTGCACTGTATTGTACTGATGACGCAATCTGGCGCTGTGCTACATGCAACAATGTTGTACTACGTAGAAACCGAGCACTGAACAGCGATACAGCAACATGCATCAACAATACAGCAATATTGCAGTGTACAGAATTACTGTAGTATACAGCAATACTGCGGCATGCAGCAATAGTGCATTGTACAACAATACTGAAGCATACAGTAATAGTGCAATGCACAGTAATACTGCAGTAAACGTAACTGTACAGAGAATAGTGAGTGATCCTCAATACCACTCACTTCAATAATGGTCTCTTTAATTTATTTTACCAATGTTCCGCAGATTTCGAGGCAAAATGTTAGGGAAGTTGTTAAATGTCTCGTCTGCACGAGCACTTACCCGTACGGGACGTGCTACTGAGCATCACACACTATGAGGGGTGGGCAACACACAAGCATGCGTAGCGAGTACACAGTCAGCACTTCATTCGATTGGAACTAGACACGTGTCAATTAATAATGAGTGGTTATAAAAATTAGATTAAGGGTTTATATATGTCTAGGATTGGGGTATGCATAAATTTCTGTGTAAAAACAACTGTGATTGATATTACTAAGAATATCGAGAGGTTTATTTTGTTGCCATTCTAGAAGGGTCGACCATGCAAGTACTAGTCTATAAAAAAGTGCAGGCAAGTAGCTGGTAGCACAATACGTCCGTCTATGTCTATTAGGGCAAGTATAATTTATTCTCGCAAATCTACTGATTCATTACTTATGAATAACTGTAAAGAGAAACGTCTGTCGTCCTAGCACAGTGAAGTACAATTATTCTTCAGTCGGCGCATAGCAGCACGCAAACAGTCGTCTTCAAAAACACTGAATTTCCGTCAAGAGTAAACAAACTGCTGTCCGCTAAGTGAATATAATATGGATCCATCAAGTAAAATGTGTGATAATAATGCATCCATCGACAATAACAATCTCTAATAAAAGTAAATGCATAACGTTGCTAATAAAAGTTCACAGTAACAAACATTGCAGCAAATAAAAAGAGCAACGCTCCAGTTCGTTCCAGTGAAGCTTTCGTCAGATGGATGTAAAAGGTCAAGTCATGCCGGCGATCGCTTTCAAAAAAATTGTTTTAGAACTAAAAAAAAACAATTTCACGAAGAGGATCGTTAAACTAATAAAACAATTTGCAATGATTTTATTACCGTTCACCGATAAGTCACAATATAACCACATCTCGACACAATATTAACAAATTCATAGTTTTTAATCGTCACTATATCCAACATAACATGAATAAATAATAACATATTACAACATACCTGGGCCAAGGAGCTATGCATAGCACACAAATGTACACGAGGACGAAGGAAACTCACTAATTCTGAAATACTTACTTGAAAACTTGCAAGATTATTAATAACTACGATAAGTATTTCATGAATGTATGGTTTCATTCATGGGTGGAATACACCAAATTGTCATACCACTTGGTTCTATCGAACACGTTATTTAAATGTTTCAAATTAATCAAATGAATAGCCGAATCTGAACACTACAAACAAGTCTATCAAGTATCTGTTTTTCATCGATTCTTCATTTCATAAGAGTAAGTTACCATTCCAAGTTATAAGTGCAATAAATGTACAAGATATGAACCTAACCGAGATAGCGTATAACTTAACTATATATTTGGCAACGTATATGCACTCGTACAATCCTGAAATTTCATTCCGATCAAGCAAAGGCTGAACGGAATATTATGATTACCAGGCAGGTAAAATATTTTTTCACATGAAACATCGCTCCAAAGCTATAAATCTGAATCGGAAACATATCCGTTTACAATTAACAACTTCATATCAATTATTTGTGTAATTCAATAATTCGCAGAATTCCCAGGAGTAAAAAATCACAACTCGTTTGCTACCCATAAATTCTCGTAATAGAATTAAGAAAACTCAAGCAAATAAGCAGCTTGGATACCTGAAAAGTAACTGAGGCAACTAACCCATAAAATTACGGGGAGTGCTAGCGCCGTGCCAAAGCGAATTTATAACCAACAAACCATACCGTAATTAGACACTTGTGGCCCTTTTTATATCGGAAGTAATAAATACAGGTTTTAGCTTTTATTTCATACAATAACACTTAACTTTGCGATCAATAGAACTAGAACACTGAAAAACCTATACTGTTTAAAAACGTACTAGCTGTAAATACGAACATTGTTTACCAGTTAGTGAACGAAACTTTTCACACTCAACCGAAGGCTTTCAACAACTTTTCTGCATAAAGAATAACTTAGTTCTGCATAACGCTCTCAGAAATGTAACTAACAAAATGTGACCACGATGGCTAAAGTTACCTACTTTTTCACTCGCCCACTTTTGAACAAACAAAAATCTTGGTAAATTATTCCGATTGTAAATTAAATTACAATTATATCCTATTTTTCGGTTCACAACCAGATGAGCTAGCGTAAATTAGTTGAACATTCTTCGTAGAAATAGTTCTAAAAGCGACCATGGTCCAATAGTTTTTATTGAAAACTATTCGGTTGAACTAATGACAAGTGTTAATATTCGGGTGGCAAGCAAGGGTGACAATATACGAGGGGGAACTATTCCGACTTTTCACTTACTAATCTTCAATCAAATTTTCAAATCAATTATACGGGAGCGAAAGAAATACATACTATGCACAGACGTAGATTAAGAAATTAAGTAAATCCGAGGTGTTAACAACACTACTTCAAGTTACACACTGCCAGCCAAAGCTGACACCTCGCCGCTATAGCAAAACTGTATGGAATGATTCGACTTATTATATTCCTGGTTCAAACACCACAACCACAATAAAAGCGATCTCAGCAGTGATACACGGTATCAGGAGCTAGTCCTGTAAGTTTTAAGGTGAAATGATTTAAAATTGCTTTAATTTTTTTCTAGATTTGCAGGTAAAAAATCGTTTAAAAATCTCACTCATTGCTAACTTCGCCGCAGTGAAAATTGTAAACATATACGAACAAAATACTCGCTCTTACATCAAACAGACATTATTTTAATATTGCAGAGGATGATGAGGGGAAACAGCTGTAAACCCGAGTAAACCAAAGTGTTTATAAGCTATTAGAACATGCAAACTCTGGAAATTTGACATTTTAGCACCATGTTATGGATTTATATATGCTTGAACTACTAGAACCTTAAGTACAAAGATATGTACTTGGGAAGCATCGTGAATAGTAATATATCTATGTATCTTCTGCTAAAATACATAATACTGGCCCGCCATGTCTTTGGCCAAGCCTTTCTTTATACTAACCATACCATGCAGTAGCTGGAAGCTGGAAATAAATAAAACTTTATCGTTACTTCGATTAAATATGGAAGTTACAAATTTCACAGTATCTGTTACCATTCATGAGCTAAAACTATGGATAATTTGTCACCCATTATTTGACTTCAGCGACACTTTCACATTAGGCATCGTAATACTAATGGCTTAACACAAAGACAATTCATCGTATGAAAATTCATTCCTGTACAACCACTACCATTCGAATGAAGAAGTATAGTTCCATTCCTTAAGGTTCTATATCTTCCTTATTGTGCAAGTTATATTGTTCTTAAAGGATGTGGGTGAACGAAATATTACATGTGGGAGGTACCCAATACGCACAGGCTGGAACCTCTACGTGTAGCTAAAAGTATATGTATTGATAAATTCCTAGTAAAAGACAACGATGGTTCTAAATAGTAGCAGGCTTTTATTATTGCTAGATATGTTAATATTTAATAATTGGAGTTGAACATTCCCTGGCAACCATCTCAAGACATCTACGTCCTAGTAGGATGGTTGATGGTGACGTAATCAGTAAATCAAGTTCTATAGTTCGAGCAGTGCACATGCCCAACATTTTTTAGAACCGAATGAACGAGATTGACCGAGAAGTGTCAGATGGAAAACTCCGTTCGAGTCGAAAATAGCTTTGATCCTCCGAGAAGTGCCGGAGGATAATCTTACTTCATACCGAGGAGATTACGGACATCTTCACTCGTTATGTGATGAGAAGCCTTCAATTACAGGCTTCACTAATGCTACTTCATAAAATTTCTAATTATTATTGCTGGAAATTGATCCAAAAAGCTACAAGCACTATACTATTGCCGCGTTCGAACGACGCCTGCTGCACGGGATGCTGAGTTGGAAAATATCTTGTGCAACACGTGAGACTACACTCTTCATCCAATGAAATCTTATAGCCTCAACTCGACATCATTCACATCCTTGTTTAGTTCCTGCAGCTCTATTAAATTTTGATGTAGTACCTTGCAAAATCGACACAATTATAAACCTTCGGCACGAATGATTCGACGTGAACTAAAATTAAATAATCTTGCAACGAAAGAAAAGAGCAATACAAATATGAACACGTAAATTTCTGAGCGTTCATTGAGGAGTCCTGCCGCAGTGGTGGACTGTGAACTAGGTAACTAAACGCAACATAAGAATGAGTACTAGAAACTATTTCGGAGCATTCCCCAATGGATATTATTATTTCGATCAGTATTTTCTGGGAGTGAAGGTTCAGTCGGTATTTCTACACTGATCAGCGATTTCATGATAAAGTTCTGTTAACACGTTGCCTCCGATTGCCTGATTGGTGTAAAACTTCACTTTGTACGCATAGTCACTAGAAGGATCTGAAAAAAATACAGAACCTAACCTAAGTGGTACACATACGCACCACTTCGGAGTCAACGTGTTAACTAGTAAAGTGTCTTTGCAAAGAAATATGTTCTAATGCATGTTTAGCACATGAGAAATTGTCTCCACGCCATCAACTTTTCGACACATAAATCTCAATGATTGAAAATTCTAATTTGGAAACATCGGACCTTCCCAACGGTTATAATTATCAATTTATTTATATTATTATAATTACAATTAAACTCATGATTTAATTACGAATTCGGCTCAATTAATGTGATCAACACAATGAAAATCAGCAAAGATTTAGCCTCTCAGTTGGTTCAGCCCACCACAGCCGGCAAAAGAGGAACCGTAAGCATCTCAAATTTGTACGCGACTTACTAGAAATGGAGACTTTAGCAGTGGCCCGACCAACAGTCGGTTGCACACGGCACCGTCCCCAATAATATAAACAAATGACTTCACCCATGATAAACTCCAACAACAAATATTGCCGGCAGCGCTGCAAACAGGTAGCAATACCCTTGCCCAGTGTTATATCCCCATGAAATAGTGAAGAGAGCGACCAGTAACATTTGCCCCACCACAAACTCGAAGCTCAAAAACGCCAGAAGTTTCCAATCCTTACTGCAAGGTAGGTAGATCCCTTCCGCTCACCCTTGCAGCGAAGGCTGTTTTTTAATCACATTATATCTAATTAGGAATTTAAACTGAACATTCAAGTCTGTTTACGTTCCCTTACCAACCGTACTCAACAAATTACCAGTTGAAAAGAAACCATAGTAACAACTTTCGGCACATACTTGTATGATGTCGTCAAGCCTCATAAGTTACTAGAAATGCGTTCTTGAAATTTTGTTATTCAACCTAATCACAATGAATACTACCATTTTAAAGGTTTAACTGATGTTTCTGCTCATATACTGTAATAATTGTGTAACGAATTGCTAATACAATATATTAATATGACTACCACTATTATCATAGCAAAAATTCGTACTTTGAAAGGCGTTAAAATTGTACATTTCCTTTAAGCAAATGTAGATTTGGCACAGATATTTAGCTCTAATATTGATGTTTACATGCGTACCATTTCACGTAGAGACACAACTTGAGACAAACAATCGTTGCTGAAGCCAAACTGAATGAACATTCATGAAAAATGTGATGAGAGGCCAGTCTTAACAAAATATGAAAACATGCATAACAAAATTCAACACGAACAGAACAACATGCACCCAGCAGTAAAAATCATAACAAAGCATCCAGTAAACTAGCGTACGTTATATCCATTCCATAATACAGCAAATAAATTTCAAGGGTTTCGTTTTAGTCGTGGGAGTACACTAATGATTTATTTTCTGTAGTTATAAGAATGCTAAAAGAGGTACCCATACACTGTGTTTTATTTTTCAACAGGTGATGCAGCATTAGTGGCTGCTCAGACCTTGCAGCATTCTTTGAAGAGTAAAATCAGCCGTAATTCAGAATATCAAATATACAGACTATATAGAGGCAATTTTAAGAAAACTTCATTTTCAAGGTCGTGCCATTTATAGCACTCTATATATTACAGTTTCTTCGAAATGTATCTTCAACCATTACATCTCCGACTTAAAGTAAATTGCAGCCTCTAACAAAGCTCCAGTGAATTCTCATTTTTGTGAAGTTGTCGAACAAAACAAAACCCCCCATAACTACATAAAATTACTCTGAATTTTTAATGTTATGTAATAATTGATAAAAGAACTTTACTGAGTTTAGATACTCACCAATCGTACTTGCTTTAACTTGCACACATTATTTCAATGAGGGAAAGTACGCATTTACACGGTTATTTGCAAGAAAGAGCAAATGTCCCATAGCACCATAATAGATTGAGATGGAAAAATTTGCTTGCTATATCAAGTAGACGTATTATTTGTGTTTAATTAAGCAATTATGATGGCTAAAGCGCTGTAAATACTTAACGAATACCTAACAATGAGCTAAAATGTTTTTCCTGGAAACGCAAACAAAAGGATTTTTTTCATTTAAATGGTACAGTTAACTGATGCAAACCAAATTAAAGGATATAGTTTTTGGAAACTTCATTTTGAATTATCCTGGAACTTCGTCTCCCTAAATCTAGTCAGAGAAAGTGCGGTTCACTAAACACCGCACTAGCTCATTTACGAGAAGTTACTCTTTACATGGTTTGAAAGCAGTCATGCATATTTTATACTGACTACAAAGCTATTAATTACGGCCCCGATTCAGTATCAAAATTGAGCGCTGTATGGTTACCTTTCCTTGTCGCAATAATACGGAACCGCCGCTCGGCAGTCAAGGATGATCCAGTTAGGAGCGATGTGAATCAAGCGTTCAACCAAGAACATGATTTGGAGATCTGCTGCAACTTGTCATAAGATGCATGGCCCGTTGCGGTCACGACAGAACAACTGTTGAGTTACCTCCGGAGTTCACCAATAAACGACGTTATTCGCCAAAGAGAGCGGGATTCTTGGAAGATTGAGGTGGGTTATCAGTGGTGAGGTCGGAGGCGACGCTAGAAATAGGTTGCAGGGAGTAGTACAGCACGAGGATGATGATGATCACACCCAAGACCCCCACGCATATGCCAATACAACACATCTTCTTCTGCATCCCAGAAACCGTTGAAAAAAGAATAGAACGAAGCAAGGCGTCAGACATGAAGATGGTTCAACGTAAGACTTAAAAATAGTTTTCACTACCGTAAGTGTTTCAAATTATTGCAAACAAATGTGGGAAATGTGAACTATGAAAAAATTACGACACTGAAAGTCGAAATAGTCATGTGTGTACAAACGAACACCACTGTATCCACCTCAAATGAAAAAAAATTAACTTATTCTTCAAAACTTCAAAAACCACGTAATGGCACCACGCTGAATACGCTTATCTACAACAAGCAATGAAAATAACGTGACAGTTATCATCTCGTCCAAGGATTCGATGCCGTACATACAAAAAAACTAAGCGAAAACCCAAACTAAAAAGGTAATGAAAATGCAAGTCTTGTGTGAAACTCAGAGCAGAAAATGTTGCAAAATTAGGCACATAAGAGAAAAGAACTTTGGGAAACGAACTACAGTAGGAAGACTGTATTTTGCAAAAAGCGAAAGGTCAACTGTGAAAAGAAAATAATTTAAAACGTGTATTTACATTATAAAAAGGTAAAGAAATAATAGCAAAAATTGCAAAATAAGGAAAAAAAAAGAATAGATCCTTCACATTTATTCACAGCTATACAAATATAACTTTTTACATAAAGGAATAGTAACAAAAATGAATGATTCAATATAAAAATGAGACCATTGAGTCTGTAAGAGAACATCAAAATTACATGTACTAGATATAGTTGACTAAAATATGACTCATAAAATCAACTAATTTATCACTAAACGTAAAACAAAATAGAAAAATCTTGATGAGAATGATAGTGATTGAGGTTTTTCGCTATGATGAATGATAAAAAGCGCTCCATAAATCTAATTTCAAAACTTCACTGCCATAGCACAAGTTCACAATGTGGTGAATACTGAATGGCTTCGTTGCATATGAGCAGGTGCTCGATTTCTCGCATGTGATCACATTATTAAATCATTGAGTCCTACAAGTTTCCCCAAAAAATCGATCATAGTTCGAGAAATTACTTCGATGAAGCTGGCAAGACTACACCACTCGCACCCCAAATGAAAACAAAAAAATAGTCTTGTACGTTGTTGTATTCGGAAAGCCTTATATATACTGTGCATTTGACTCGCGTTTCATTGCTCTCAAATAGGTCAGAGTAGACACAAGCCTGTCCAATTTTCAGCCAGCTGAAAAACTGCCAATCTATTGACTTCCCAAGTACTGAATACGCCAGATTAACCAGTAGGCGCAAGTTAGCAGTGAACCCAGCTTGCAGTATTTCTTTAAGCGAGAAGTCACCGAGATTCTGACCCATGATGTCTCCAGAAGGCCAAGCGAAGTGGCTGATAAGAGATGACACAGCAATGCATTAGCAAGGACTTGGGACAAATGAGGAAACGCCCTCCATTTTCCTACGATTCTGACCTCGAGAAAGGTGCAGCAAAAAAGCAGATGAAACATTGTCATTGGAGTACTAATTACTGCACCGTACACACACAAAAAAATCAGGGTTACAACTGAACAATGTTAAAACGAAAATTCACGCAAATACTTTAGTCTCTCTGAAGCTCATTATAAAATTATGAAGTGATACGATTTAAAACGGAATCAATAGTATTCACTAGTTAGGTGTTATGAGGAAAACTGAAATATATTCAAAGAAAACTATACTTCAACATCACCAGGCAAATATGAGTCCCTCATTCATAATTCACTGTGCCACTTTTCCTCTAGGCTTCATCCAAAATACACGAGTAACCATAGTAACTAAAGTAAATGAGAGTAAATGAAAAAGAGCTCAAGCCAAAACGAGTGAAGAGAAGTAAGGTGGAGGACAAATAAGATGACACAGCAATAATAATGCAACTGCACAAGCACCATAAAAACACGAGTAAGTTCATCTTTGGTATATTTGTGCGAAGGAATCTTATAGTACATCTGAGTTTAACACCACTGAAAAACATGAAGGTTACTGTGATGAAATGAAAACCTAACACACAAGACTATGCTATCTACTAGGTTAGGAACAAGAAACCTTGATGAAAATAGAGGAATAGGAGGAACTAGCGTAAAAATATTACCATACTCTTTTATTTTTATTATTTTTATTTATATAGACTCTGTTAAAGTCAGACCTCGACGTTTGCAGGGTTAATAATTACACCTAATCTCATTCGTTAGATGGTAACATGAGACCCGAAAAAGCAATTTTAAGCCAACGGTATCTCTATTCCCTGATCACACGCAAATGTGAAGATCTCCATTTGAAAAGAATCGTAAATATAACAAGGCAACGTCTACAAAACAAATCACCAAAGTTAGATAAAAAAATGAAAAATAAAAACGATAATTGCCCAGCATAATCAACTGAAACTTGAATAGCAATCTAAAATTAACTGACAGATAAAATTATATGGTAGTAACACGCAAAAAAAGTCACAAAAAAGCGTTTACATTGTGCACAAAACAAAATAAGGAATTAAAAAAAGACACTAGAATGAAGCACACAGTACCCATCAGCTGAGATGCCAAAAAAAGAATAACAAAAGTGCAAAAGTCCACACAAAAGCAGTTACACATGCCCCGCAAAATCCATGAAAGTGAAATAACTGTAAAGAAGGTGACATCACGCATACGTTGAGTCCAGAGGCGTTTGTCGTAGGCTTAGCACGCAAGGGTCATTTGGAAAACTCACATGAGAACTAAACAAACCACAATGATGAAACGTAACTAAGCGAGTGTCAACGCAAGGAAAGATGAGAAGACCAGCCACTCATGACAAGATATTATGAACAATTTCCATAGAATTTAAAGCATCCGTCGTAATGTCCACAAATAGAGAACTCAACGCTAAAACTGGTCAGTGATATATTACACCCGATCCGATTACATACTTATGGCTATCATACAAAACAAGAAAAAACCCATACACATGAAATACCAGGCTTACCTTATTCAAAATGAATACTAATGCTTCATGATCTTCATCGAAGGTTTTGTTTTTCCCGTTTTGTGAAATACAAATCATAACGCTTCCAAATTTTACCCGTAATGCTACGAACGTTTACTCAAGAGTCAAATACCATGATAGAGCGGACAATAACTACCTCGAGAAAAAAAAAGGTATTCCCGTTGTTAAATTGAATTTCCGAGTTAAATCAATAATTTGTGGCTAATGAGAGTTGGACCCGGAAATTTCGACTTAATTTTCGAAGTAATAAATTTCATCGTTTCTGACTGACAATATATTTCTTAAAAACCACCCCTAATACACGCAAATGACAAAAATTTCAATGTGCTGAACATTTATCTACTAGAAGTATGTAATTTGGAAACACTGACGATTTTACCACTCCAATTTTACTTGATAAAACAATTTTCTTTTAGAATTTCCCTAACGTAGTTCAAGGTAACATGGAAAGTTTTTAGAATTGCCGGTAACTTTTGAAATGCAATCAAATTTTAGGTTAGGTTATTGCTGTTCAGGACGCTAATAAGTCGAAAAATCGTTATTAATTGCAATTACGCATAGGAACTAGGGCAAGAATAAGCTTCATAAAATACATTTCAGTCATTCTAAATCTGTATTCATCTTCTGCATGAATTGGTAATCAAAGAAAAATACCCGCCATAAATTTTTGCATGCTAAATGAAAGCCTATCCGATAAAAGTTTACACGAAAAAATCTGAACTACTGGTATAACCAAAAGTCGAACTAACCTTGGCTTGAAAAAATTAGTGTTAAAAAATAACAATTAATTTTAAACGAATTAATTATAGCCATAAAAGTTATATACACGCTTCCAAAATATAATGAAAAATGTTGCGCAAATCCGATATTTTATTTAAATTTATTTATAATTTTAAAATTTCGGTTTACATTGAAGATTTGATATTGGCAAGCACACCGTAACATCACTGGTAGAATCGACAGTTATTCAACCTGGTGTCCCAGGGGACTGTCACAACTACATTAAGGGGGCCAGGCGGGTTTATTGCTAATTTGTTTATTATTAATCATAAAGCTATGAAACTTTGTACATATATAGAAAAAATATTTTGTTCTTGGACATTTTTTAATTTGACGCATAGAAAACGAGTTAGAAAAAGAAATCGTGAAATTTTAGGGGAAACTTCCGTAGACTATTCCTCCTTCAAAACTTGACGTAAAGACTCGTGTGAGGGCTCTTTAGAAAGAGCTAAGAGCCCTCTACAGCATAAGGGAGAGACATTTTTGAATTTTTTTGTTTCATAGATATTTAACTTTCAAATTTTTTTTTAGTTTTGAATTTTTTGCATTTTTTTACTTTCATTCGCTACATCTTCTTTTGATCTAATAATAATATAGTAAACGTCTTTACGGTTTTCTCTAGAAAGCTCTCTGCTCTTTCTGAAGAGCTCTCACACGAGTCTACGTCAAATAATGATGGAGAAGTAGGCTTTGGCGCCCCCGAAAACAAAGTTTTTCAGAAGAGCCAATTTTTGTTTGATGATTTTATTTTTTTAGAACCCGAAGGTTCCGGGGCCCTCCTGAGGAGGTCATGTGCTATGTATCAACTGGGTTAGGACACTGATGGATCATGAGACGCTTCAGTACTGCACAGTGGGAGTGTTGAGGTGTTTTTGGAGGTGGAGTGCCATGAAGATTAGAATCCGCCGGGGTTGTAGCTGCAGGAAGGTTCGTCATGAGCGGTCCTCTTCGTCTTTGCTGGTGGTCCGTCCGCCGGAGTCGTTTCCTTCTTTTTTCTTGCCTTCATAGCAGTTCGTGGAATGAGTCCAAAAGCCACAAGGACGTGTCCACGGACATTCCCCAGGTTGTGCTGAAGGGTCGTGACAGTCGCAGCAAAGACAGAGCGTTCAAGGTAGGCAAACTTGGTCTTGAGGCACGTCCGCCAGAGCTTGCTGTGGATGGACTCATTCTTGTGTCTGGTTGAGGAGGCATCTGCTGAGAAGGCTTGGTTCGGTCAGGGACACGAAAACTTACAGTACACGGGCCAGGAGATCCTTCAAGAAGCCAGACAAGTAGAGGTGCTTGGAAGAGTGGGGTGCAGGCGTAGTGTCTTCTGCCTTAGCTCTCTTGACCTAGCACCATGACTCCTGTCCAGAGGGGCAGTCCATGTGACGGGGCTCTTCGTCAGTGCTTCGGGCGTGGTAGATTGCAAGAATCTTCGTCCGAAGCTCAGCCACAGAGGTGCTAGAGGTGTAGGAACGGATGTCCTGCCCGTAGTGCCGTGAAATTTTTTCAATGTCGGCATCTGTCAGGCCATCTTACCCGGCCAGTTTGCTCCGCATGACTTTCCTTCACTTCTTGGTCTCCCTGCAGCACTCGGATGTCCTTCTTGAGTTGGTGTAGTCGGCTTCCCATCCTCTTGGAAACTTCCTTGACGCATTTCTCCTTCACAACAGTGGTTGCTGCGTAGGGGCCTGCTCCATGGTTTATAGCGCAAACAGCGTTGTAGGCTGAGCTGTCACCATCTCCGATGATGTGCGTGTAGCGGTAGCCACGTGCCTGAGACCGTTGCCACATTCGGACAGCTGCCTCTGCTTCCATGGCGCCACTCTTCCCTGCAAAGTTCTTGCTGCAGCGGGTGGGGGTCTCCTTCCATGTATTTAGCAAAGTCCTAAGCAGAAAGCCGTTGCTCCTTCTTGTGGCAGATCTGGCAGAAGTTGCAGAGTACTTCCACATCCAAAACAAAGCCGTTGTTGACGTCCATCACAAAGCCAACACCGATATGAGAGCGATGTCCTCTGGTCATCCAAGTCCCATCGAAGCTCACGGGCACTTCAAGGACACCATCAGCGCTCTGTGCAGCTCCAGAAGACCCGAGAGCAGACTCCATACCAGTGATGAGGTCTGTCTGATGCTGTCTCCACATTTCTTGCACTTGCTGGTAGATGAAGGCAGTGTAACGCCGATAAGATTCCTCGTGCATACGTTTCAAGCCAAGGCTGAAGGTCATCTCATCAAGTCTTGACAGTCTCATCCACTGATGAGACTGTCGTAAACAATCTTCACCTTGGCAGGCTCCAGCTTCGTAGGAATCCCATTAAGTCCACGCACAACATCAGGTCTCATAGCCACATTTTCTTCACCACAAGTAGAGCAAGAAATGCGAAAATCTTCGCCAATGCAAGAGAGACAGGTGCTCTGAAGGATGCAGGCATGGGAGCACAACTTACGAGGCAAGCTGCTGCTCAGCTTCTCTAGCGCTGTCTTCTTCACAATGTAGCAAGTGCTGCCATCTTCTCTCTCTTCACGCTGCTCTGCAGGCAACATGTCCAAACGTATCTGCAGACCAGTCTTATTCCTCGGCAGATCCTCTTCTACACGGTCCTCCATCTCCAACGGCACCTCAACACTCCTCACATTCACCGTTGCAGCACTTCCCTCACGTGCAGCAGCTCGTGAGGCAAACGATGCAGCTAGAGCTGCCGCAGTCTGACGCTGTCCCAGTCGCTTGTGTGGCATCCTCCCTCCGGTATATCATAAACATAACTGCAGCATTGCAATTGTGCTAGCTTTGGGATTCCCAAAGCATCGTGCAATATGAAGTATGTAGTCTACACTGCAAGACCATTACATTGCTGGTTATTTATACAATTACAATACAAATACGATAAAATTTATTTGTAATAGTCACTGCAATTTAGTGACTTAATTACTAATAGATTTCATTGAATTTATATTATTATTGAATAAATAATAAGCAATGTAATGTATTCGTCACTTGCAACCACTAGAGGGGGTTATATAACACTACCTTTTTGCTTGGTTGCATTTACACACGCAGCGTTCTTTGTCTCCCTACCCCACACGGGGCCCCTTCCCACCCCCCTTTCCCGTCCTCGTACAACCCAAAAATCTTTACGGAACCTACGCAAGATGTTTATCTTTCATTACCTGTAAAAATACGCATTCGTGAAAATTTTGGAGACTTTGGCTAAATGAACCCGCCTGGTCCTCTTAGAGCTAATGATTTACTACGGTATCCACCACAGAAACATAATCAGTAACATATTTTGAATACTTTGCAAATAGGAGTACGATGAAAATGTTAAAATGTTATTTTAATTAATGGCGAATGACGTGCTGTGAAGTTCGTTAGTTCCTTGAGAAACGCTAATGAACAAGAGAGAAAAAGAGAGAGAGATTTAAAATAACATCTAGTTGGATGACCATCCTATTAATGAGAAAGAAACAAGCGCAAAGAACAAGAAGATAAATATATAAATTAAATACAAAATATATAAGCCATTGACAGTCCACAAAATAAAAAACGTGCAAGTTTGAGCAAATGCTAAAAAGTTTAAATTTACACCAGAATAATGGAAGACTGGTGGTTATATTAAAGTGAACTTTTGTTACAGCACCTACTAATAAAAATATCAGAGTGCAAAACAAGTGTTTCTTCTTCTTCAAACGCAATATAATGTTATCGAAAGCTGAAAGTCGTTCTCGCACGAAAAATCAACTCTTCTCTGACCTTACCAAGTGCAAGTTCAATGTCCACTACTAATTCCAGTATTTAATGATCTACTTCATGTCGAATAAGTACAGCTCGCATTCAGGATTTAAATTTTGTAACATGACACTAACAGTACCCAAAACAAAATGAAAGACAACTTTGAAGGAACTTTGACACATTTTAAATAAAAATTAGATGAAACCTATCACACAATAGTCTTTTATAGCTTTACTGAAATATAATACACAAGGTCGCAAACAAACCACTGCTACAGTCAAATCCTTTATACGACCAAAAATCAAGGTATTACCGCTGGCCAAGTTACACGATCATATGACAAACATTAAAAGGCTAACATGAACCAGAATACTCATACAGGTAAAAGAAATCAGCCATGTCGAAGTTTCAATCAATTAACAATGTTATTCACAATTCTTGAAATGAATAGTTTTTATGTGTTTTTATAGTCCTTCTTAAGCACACGCCTATAAAAACTCTGAGGAAACATTTGTTCTATTGAAATCTTCCTGTGAGTTATACGAGACTAAGCAAAGCACAGTAAAACTAAACTGTTCCAACAAACCAGGATGTACATCGGAGTTGCTAATTTCAGAATCTGAGTAAATGCTGAAATAAAAGCATGAAACAATTGTAGCTGTAAGCGGTTGTGTTCGACTAAATTTTCGCATTGATATTTTGCAGTTACGTTAAGATAATTCACGTTTTCTCATTACATTTGGAAGCGCTTTTCCGCCAAACTACCCACCTGGGTAATTTTGGCTTGATGCAAGGTGACTTACATCAGACTTTTCTACATCGAACAGTCCAGGTTAAGCCGCAGCCTACAGTCATGTATGCAGACACGGTCACTTAATATTACGCACTGGTAGCTACAACAAAATGCTTCAAAGCGATCTGCCTCGTTGTACAAAAAACTTCATTCCCACATCCCCTTGTATGGTTTTCTGGCACTGAAAGATCACATGCGTCTACTGGGATGTCCAGATTGACAATCGATCCACAGGGCAAGACAAGCAAACATTCTTTAGAATAAAGTGAATTAGTAGGTGAAAATCCCTTAAAGTCTGGAGATAGACACGACTTTTCACTTTAGTCCCATTCCGCAAGTTCTAAGAATTAATCTAAGTTCGTTTTAACTTTGGTGTTTACACTTCCTGGCAATCGACGCAAAGCCAACTGGAATTAGAATCGTGAACAAGCATTTGCAAGTTGAGACGTCAAGAAAACGTTTCGCAATGTACTCGCAAAGATCTGGACACGATTCTAACCCTACGGTACCCGACTCTTCAAGAAGTAAGGTTCAACAGAGTACCATCTTCAAAATTAAGTGATCTTACACAGAAAGACATAAATGGCAGTGTTCAATTTAACTGGAAACCCTGAAGCTATCACGTATCTCATTAACTGACAACTCTCCTCCAAATTACAGTAACAGAAATGCTTGAACTCATAGGAGAAGCCAAATTTTGATAGCTAAAAATTATTAGAACGAAAATTCTCCACAAATATTAGATGCGTTCAATAAGATAGTTCTTTGATCAATCACTATACAATTGTTTTCAGTGACGGTGATTTGCAGTACATTGTGACCAGAGTGTATCCACAGCTTTAACTGCTACACGAAGTTAACGATACACAGCCTACACACGATACCCAACTATGGAAATACATAAACCAATTCTAAATGACAATTATCTTGCAATTTCACGCTTGTCAACCAAGTTTCTCTCAAATACTTATGAATACAAAAGCCTAGTATGTCAATAATACAAGGCATCAAAATGTACACTTTCAATAACATTGACAAAACAATAACATTCGAAGAAAAACGCCAAGTCAAATGGAGTTGGTAGCACAGGTAACCTCACGCCAACTGGCTGATTATCACAGCTAAAAGTATGATGCCCACAATCGACACGCATATGATGATCATTATTTTCTTCTGTGGAAGAGAAAAACCAGGAATAAATCAACATGAAGTCAGACTCGTAAATTAGTCCTATAAATATCAAACAGCAGGGCATAAAAAAGTGATCGTCTTTGTGTAACGTAAATAACGTAATTTGCATGGCATTACAAAAGAGAAACTAGAAACTACTCAGATTTAGTGACACCTTAGACTAATAAACACTTGGAAATCTGTTACACATACGCTTAAATTAAAAATATCTCGAATACAAAAAGTAGACAAAACTTTTGAAAAAGGTGTAGAACGTAACCCGTTCCGTATGATGTAACATTAATTCAACTACCCGTAACATTAGCCACCGTTTCAAACCTCTAATTACAACTTCAAGATAGAAGAGGAACTGCAGGCTACACGTACATAACGAACATCAGTAGCCACTCAAGGACAAGAAGCAATATGGAAGGTGATTCAAAACGGGGAAGGATAGGAAGTTCAACTTCCCCGTCACGGTTTCCCCGTTGGCGGTTCGCTTTCCCCTAACCCTGGGACCACAATGCACCAACGAGACAATACAAAGAGAGCGCAAAGCCAGGCATTGTGTTAGTGGGACCCAGGCCCATGTATTGCTCCCAGTGTCTGCACCATAGAAATCTTGCTACTGAAGGAGCAAAACGTGCATCAAAATACGATAGAAAACAAACCATACATAAGAACACCTGACACTAAGTATGCAGCGTCATTCTTGCTTCAAAACTAGCACGAAGTACCACAATGTTTCCTTTTACCCGGCCACTTTTTTCCCATGTGGTAACCACAGGGACGTAAATCAACCATTAACGTTGTGTTGAGTATATTTTCCTTTAGGGGCCTAGAACTGGTGGAAAATAATACGCATCATGTTTCCACACCGTCATGGACACAGTGCCAGTTAATATATTGATTGAACTTTTATCAAATTAATAAAGCCTTCAGTGATTTCTTTTAAATTTCAAAGACAGCTAGTAGCAGCACCGCGGAAAATCAAGCAAATTTTATACTTCATTAAAGAACTTCAACAAATCTTACGAAACTGTTACAATCATAAAAACTACAAGAAATAAGCAAGATCTGAATACCTTGGCGGTGACTTAAGAAGAAGGATTTACACGTGAAAAACTTTAACAAAATTCGTCTGAAGTGAACTTCAAGTCCAGGTAATGTCTACTGGGTAAACCAAACTATTAAGTTGTTGAGTCATTCCAAAGTCTCCAAAACAGCCACGGGAACAAGATACGATGGATATCAACTAATCCTCCACGCATCATCGAATTCAAACCGAAATACAAAAAAATTCAACTTTCGTGCGGGAAGCGACAAATCGATTATGGAAACAGAATAAAACTCTACCGCGAGCAAGGGATGACTACTATGTAGTTCAGGAATAGACTATCAACGAGCAAGAAGAAAAAGAAACAGGAAACCTGAATCATGCAAAAACGATCACGAGTTTACATGAAATGGACACGACTCTGGTTTTAAATACTCAAACCATTTAAATTGGACTTACTACTGCAGAAGAATATATAAAAATTGTCCATATTTGAAGCTGAATAAATTGGAAGATCGTCGAGCGGACTAGACCCCCTCTGTCAAGTTACTTTTTCAAGAAATGCGTAGGAAACTACAGAACTTACGGTACTGTAGACACTGAGTTAACACTTTTAACGATATCCTTACAAACACTAAAAAGTTTCAGAGAAATTTGGCAAAAATCGACGATATAGATAGATACGTTTCGAAGACAAAGACGGTGTACGAAACGATATCTATGTACCAGAGAACGCATTGGTGAGAAAAGTAGACGAACTGGAAGAGAGTTACGGACGATGTCGACAGCAGTGAAACGACCCTAGTCAAAACCATGACCGAAAGTACAATGCAGCAAATATAAAAAACACGTGTGACTGGTTTTAAACAATCGAACAGTGAATGAAGTGAATAAAAAAAGAGCAGCTTTGAATCAAGAACATCCAAGACGAATAATAATAGCGAGAACGAAGTTGTGTAACAAGATAATGAATGTTTCATTTCCAACAACAAAAGCCAGAAATAAATTGAACTAAAAGGTTAGTACAGCATTTCAAAGAGAATTGGACTAGCACATTTGTGACGCAAAATAAAAAAGTTTACTGAATTTTAGGTTCGAAAAATTCTGAATTGTTTTTTTAACACGTTACGTATTAGTGATCATGAGCACGATTTTTACTGCATTTGTACACTCTTTATCCTAAGTGATAAGTGCGATCTCTTCATGGACTTTCATTTTGCGTGTGAATAAAACTCCCTAAAGACAACCGTCATACTCATGCTATTTAACTCAACCTGTCCATATGTTTTGATCCTACGTCAATCATAATTCGAAACATCAGAATTTCATTAAAATCCAATCACACAAAAAACGACAACAAGACAGTATTTCGAGCATCTGAAGTAATTTTCTTCGAAAAAAAAAACAGGATTTAAAGTTCAAGAATTTATCAGTAAGAAACGAAACTGTTTAACATACAAAGAAGGAATGTGTGATAAAAAGGAATGTGAAAGCTTGTAAAGAATAAAATGAAGTGGGTAATCCAAGAATCAAAAAGTTTTCAAATAAGCACCAGGGAAAAAGCACAACAATTTTGACGTTCTGGCGTAAAATCAAGAACAAAATGCAAAACATGGAAGAAAAAACCTGCAAAGCAATCCATCAGCGATTATTTAAATGGGCACAAGTCACGGTCTTCAATACAAAAGAAAGTCAAGGACTAATCCTTGACCCAACAGAATAAACCATGATCGCATTCTAAACCACTCGTCTTGCTCGCCCATCTCACTTTCTAAAACTGCCGGAAACCCTCCTCCGACCAAGCCTCTCACATCAACAGAAGATGTCACTGTATCCACAAATGAACTCCAAATTTCCAAAACAATGTTCCAAAATACTAGATCGAAAGTACATCGCTAAATGAGGCAATATGCGTAACTTGAGATTAAACAATAATGTTATCGTAATCCATAGCAGGACCAACCGCACTCAATCGAAAGGAGGCGTTTACCCCAATATGACATTACCCTCTGAAAGAACTCGGGGAAAAAGAAAGAAGCAAAAGCGATTGTGCTCAAGAACGGTTTTCACCCAAGTGACACATAGGCCAGCTTCTCGAGATAGAAAAAAAAGGAAAATAAGAAGTGCTCACTCAAAAATATATCCCAGAATGCCACAATCCTTTTTCAGTCTCTCATTTTTTCTTTGGGCCCCCAGGACACATCTGAGGAACACCACATTCCCTAGAGAACCTAACAAGGATGGATGGAACACCACATTAGTGCACCGTTGTTGAAAGAAGAGAGTAAACCCTAACTCTTTAGCTATCGAAAGCGAACGCAACCAAGCTGAGAGTTCCCAGGCTGTAAATTACTTGCAACTCCCGTGCTCTAAACAAGTGGCTTAAAAAATTCATTACTGCTGAGCGCAAACTACAGTGGTACCCTAAAACTATTCTATAAACCTGAAAGTCCCCACTCAATCAAGCCACTCTGCATTTCAAATGACTAGGAAAAAAGAAGAGAAGAATTGCATTTGCTTTACCTAATAATAAAAGCAAGTGAAATTCAGAAAACGAAGAAAACTTACCCGTCTGGCTTTATTTTGATACCGGATGGCTTTTTTAGTGTCCTGTTTGGCAGTGACGACGTAGTCCTGTGCTTCTAAGACGTGATTCTCGATTCTGTTCATAAGTTCGCCCTGTTGTTCCAACGACATCAGAAGAGCGAAGACGAAGTTTCCACCGCAGAAGGGAGCCCTCGAACGTGTATCAAGTGTTCGTAGAGTCAAGTGATACAGTGATGAACAAAACAGGCGAGCGCATTCTGGTGTTTGTGGAGAGGTTGGTACGAGAGATGCGTGTTAACACTAGTAGGTCGTGTAGAAAAAGAAGAGCAGAGGAACATGATATGTGAAATGGACTCGAGAAAATTACCAGAGAATGATCATAAATGAAAATATGATGTGACGAGGGTTCGAAGGACGGAATAAATGAAGAGAAGGATAGAAATATTTCTCCGAAGTAGAGAGAGAAAAGGAAAGTTTTGTAAGTATAAAGAAAAACGAAGAACCATTCCCACAAAGAAAGCTGCCGCGAAAGTAAAATACCACAGAAAAGATACTTGAGAAACAGGAAAAAGAAACAACGAACACGGAAAGATTGGTGACATACGATAACAACGAACAGGTATAGCGGAGAACACCCACATGAGACAGCAGTAGGTGAAAGGGGACACAATCCCATACGTATCAGGTAAACTAAGTCAATTCCGAAGCCAGGAAATGAAGATGTTAAAGGTGTTTCAACTAGGCAAGAGAATTTAATTAAATTTCATTTTACACACAATACAAACATTTGATAATATGGATTAAATTTTGTAAATAATTAAACATTATTTCGTTTGTGCAAAATATTTTATTTATTCAGTGAAAGAGATTTACTTTGATTGATTATTTTAACGCGTAGGAGAAACTTCAATGTGGCTTCATTACAATATTTACCAAACATACGTTTAGCCAATGACAAAACACTCCAATATTAGCCATATTATTCAAATTATTTTAAAGAAACATCAAAATGTTCATATCGTAACCATTTTGAACGTTCAAGAGTACGCTAAATCAAAGACAAATTTGATCTTGAATAATGTTAGAAGATCTCAGAGTTCAAGAGGGGTCAATTAAAGTGAACTAAGAGCAAATAGGAGCTCATATGACCAGTTCATGGAAAACACAGACCGCTTGCAGCCGACGGAGACAGTCAAGGGTAATTCCATAGATGAGAAAAGCAAATATCAACAGCATTCGAAAGTCAAGGGCGCAAATTAATTGCATTCCTTGCTAAAAAGCATAAATTAGAAACATTCGTAAATCAAAGGCGTACACTAGAAAAGATTGGTTAATTAAGAGCGTAAATTAAATGATGCGTATCAAGGACTTGAAGTTGCAGTACGCGTTAATAAAAGGAGCAAATGAACATTATTCGAAAAAACAATTCCCTGGGAATATACACCATCAATTGGTCAATACAGATGGACATACTTTACCGAATTCAAAATAATGCATGGCACATTTATTGAATAATTTTAACAAAGTTTATGGCGGAACAATATAAACACAATATTATAATTTATACGCTTTCAAGTATGAATAGAACAATAGAATAATTTATAGGCTCTCAAGTATGAATAGAAAATCAGAAGAATTTATACGCTCTCGTGAATAAATAGTAAATTTGGGTAATTAATACGTTCTTAAGTAGACGGATAGAAATAATTAGTCAAAGCAATCTAGGAGAGAAAGTAATTTTAATTATTTTTTTTATTTGTCAGAAGAAGTAGAATTTTTGACAGCTGTAATATGAGAATGCACGTATTTCCTTGCCACAAATTAGGCAAATTAAATACTGAAGATTTTAAGTCCAGAAAAACATTGAGTTTAATTTGTTAGTTTATTATGGATGTGCACCAGCGACGAGCAAGAAGAAGCAAACGTTGACGGCAAATTAAAAAATAGCTTCAGACATACAAGTTTAACACTGACGAAGAGAACCAAATACGAACGTTAAGCCATAAACATGAAACTTAGCAGAGATAGCAAAAACCAATAAAAGATAAGGGAAAGAGAAGAAAAATTCGAAGAAAAGAAAACAAAAGGAGATTAAATGCAGAAAAGGTGTATCACAACGGGAGGAAATTTTATATGGAAAATATGGCAATGTGTTTCTTGAAAATAATGTATTTTTTACCATAATTCTTTTTCAACAATGTCAATCGAAATGATACTGAATAAAATGAACACAAGCGTCGAAAATGAAACAGGCGCTCATGTCGGATTGTTAGAATTGAATACCAAATGTACAAAATTATATTGAAGATTAGGCTATCTTTACGAAGTCATCGTGAAGGATTTGAGCAGCTCAAGTTATGTTCAATGTATGATTTAAACGTTTTGTAGTCAAATATTGTCAATATGAATTCATACGAATGTAAATGAAGTGATGAACAGGATGCATGTCAGAGAAGTTTAACCCAAGCGTAGACGGTGTGTCATGAGAGTCGGTGTTGTGGATACGAGGTAAGTGGTGTAACGTTAGAAGCACAACGCAGTAGCACCTAAGCACAACAACACAATACGGAGGAAAGAATTAGCGTAAGAGAGAGAGACGTAAGTACCAAACCTCGCTAGGTACGAGATAACCAAATGACGGAGAACAAGACCTCGAATACGAGCACATCGAGATTCCCTCATTACGATCATGGGACCGACCCCACAGATAGTTATTTAGTGATGCCACCAAAACATCAAACACGGAGTGTTCCCACCCACGGACACTAAAGAACAACACACCGAGGAAGATACGAGTAACACACAATAGTTTGAATCATCAGAGTTGGAGGCGCGAGGAAAAGTTGAAAAATTCACATTTGTTTCGTTCATGAGGAACATAGAGAAAAACGGACCGCGTGAACGAATGCGTAATATAAATTTCATCATTTTCTAGAGCAGTAAAAAATTATTACGGCAGGCACATAAAACCATGTCACGTATATTTATGGGAAAATAGGTAGAAACAACACATCTGTGATGTTAGGTATCAAAATCAAATTTATAATAAAATATAGTTAAGTACCGTATTCGTTGGCCGACACATCAGATAATTGTCAAGTGAATTATAGTTATGATTTACAATATACTGTCATAAGTTCAGTCGAGATTATAACATAAGTCGCATGCCGATCGTTCGTTATTGTCGAAAAATAAAAATAAAATTTGAAGAACGACGGCAATTTGCCAAGCTACTAAAATATTGTGAAGCAAAAAGCAAATGGTTAAAAATGTATTCGTACAAGAATATAAATGTATCTTATTTAAGACAATATAGTGCGGCATAGAGGCAGTATCAATATGTTCGTATAGGTCGAGCAGTAAGATGCGATAATAGTGCAAGGGTGTACAGTAAAAGATAAAGTTTTACGGAATAGTGCAAAGGGAGAAATTAGAGAAAATATAGGAGCAAAAAAAACTACATTTTAGAGGAAAATCATGCAAATATCGAAGGGAAATGAAATTTATAATCGTTAAAAAAGACATGTACAAACATTTTTTAAAAATGAATTTAAACGAGAAAGCACACGCGCTCCAGTACAAATGAAGCAATAACTACGCAGACACGCGGCGATAAGCAAATAAGCACAGCACTCAGTGCAGCAGTTTTGAACGTGCAGACAATGAAAGAGCCTTCGAGCGTTCTCACGACACACGTCCACACACGTCCGTGTATCATTCCCGATGAAATCACGCTCGCCAGAGCACACAATTTCAAATTAGAATGCATGCGATTAACAGAGCATCGAAAAAGCACGTACAAACACGAGGCACAATAAGAACTGAACAGAAGCGCATTGATAATTTTAGCAATGAAAGCCCATTGAAAAGCAGTTCACCTCGTGAGTTAGTCGCCGTGTTCAAGACACTCGCAGGCAAACATGCAAAACCAATCAGATAAATGGAATTCAATAATGTCAACAACTCACACAAGGGAAGTTAGAAGCTCATTAATGAAACGATAAAAACAACAATGGAATAGTTCATTTAACAAAATTTTCAATATTATTGCAATTAAATAATAAAGGAAGCCTCAAATATACAAGCATTTTTAATTACATACATCACAAAAACTGCAGAGAAATTGGAAAGATCATGTTAAGGGATTTAAAAGCACAGCAGAAATAAAGGCAGACAGGGAGTTAGAATCAATAGGAAGGGAAAGATTTAGTTGAGAGAAGTGTGGATTGAATACCAAGCAATGGAAAACGAGCTTATGGTAGCTTAGGAACGAGAAGATGATGAATCTAAGTAGAAATCGAGTACAATACAAGCACGAGGAAAGAAGTGCCATAACATGAAGATACCTACAGCCAAAAATTATGAGCTTAATGAGGTACAAATGATCAAGTAAACATAGACAATGAGACACAAATTAAATCATGATACATAAAGTGAATTGAGGGCACAACATTATGAATTAATGCAATTTGAAAACATAAACCATACAAAAGAAATAATGAAAAAGTGATAGATAATTTTTTTAGATGATTTACCCAAATTTTTAAAAAATCGAATACTGATAAATTGATGAAGTAAGATGCGAAACAGAAAGGAATTAAACACTAATGATGCAAAATGAAATAGAACAATTATAAAAACTATCATTTACGTATTTCATAAAGGCACAGGTGAAAATCCAGTGAACGTGAGCAATGAACGTATGAAAAAATAAGAGTAGGAAATAGAGTGACAGCAATGAAGGTTTGAAGGTGGTACGAGCGGCAGCAGGGCGTGTGAGGACATATCAAGATGTTGGTACGAGCCGAGACGTGGGGGTGTGGGGCCAAGGCGCGACGCAACCACCATCAATATAAAAAAAAGAGAAACAGAAATTCAATTAGCTAAGGTAATGATCTGGGACAATAACGACGAGAATTGTGGTGGTAGTGATGATAACGAAAACAAAAACGACATTACTCAGTAAAACACAAACGGATGTGGTGTGAAAGTGAGCAGTTAAGTTACTTTCCATCATTTGGCTAAATTTATACGAATTGAAAGAAGCTCTGATGTTGAAAATAAGCTTTATGAAAATAATCTCAGTACGAGCAACACAAAATAACGAGGAAAGTGAAAATAAATAAAAAGTTTCACTAGTGACTAAAAAACATAAAACTTCAAAAATATAAGAAATACCATGTAGCATATTTCAACTAGGGGCTAGAAAAACATAATACTAGTAGTTGCTGCTATAATATTCAATATGTCACTTTCAGTTGACATTATAACTAACATTCCTGCTAAATCTGAAAACTAGAACTGACTAAAAAAATAATTTTATGAAAACACTTCCAAATCGGGGACTTTTAATGAAATTAAATGAAAATTAAATGCTGCCATCACCAACGAAAAAATGCGCATTTCATTCATCAACAAATGGAGATTTTATTCTCTGTTGCAGCAGGAAACGAACGTTAACGCAAGCTATAAACTCAACACAGTTGTTTCATTAACTGTCAATACTGCGTGAATAACTTGCGTAAATGCAATCAATACTACCAAATAAATACTAAAAATTATTTCTATTTTACCTGTGTAACCCAAATTAAGTAAAAAAAACTAAATTTAATGAAGATCGGGAACAGGAAAATTTGCATGAACGAAATAAGCACAGAACTGTATTTGAAAGATGGAAACAAAAACATAACACCTTCAATCTGCCGTATACTGGACCAGAACTAAGCTCAAAAACAGTAATAATTTCTGCTGAAAAAGACTAAATTATATTGAGTGCTCTCGTCAGCACCACCGTTTCTGTCTAAAAATAGTTTGAAAATCAATTAACAGTACAAGGTAACAAGGTATAACGGAGGAGTTAAAAAATAAATAATTTCAAACAAAAAATAAAAAATGTGTAAACAAACGTATGTACAAACGATAAAAATGCACGAGAAAATTTGAAAGAAACAAAAACAGCAGTCAACTACGCAGTAATTGCAAAAACAACGGGCAATGATTATGCGCAAAACTTGAAAATGACTAATACGCAAAGCATAACTGAAATATAGCGAGCATTATTGGAAAACTAACTCAAGATCTGAAATCTAAAATAATGATAATAACCACGTAATGATGTGATTCAAGCGGTTTCTGAAACAAAAATGGGAAAATATTCTATCAATAAAACCTCCAAAACGTCGATGGATAAATTGTGAATGCAATCAAATGAATACTTAAAACAAAACAAATAATGGAGAAATTTGACAAGATAGAAATACAAAACAATAGGAATGACAATAACTGAAAATCATAGATGACTCATATATGAACTATTTAGACACAAGACCGAGTCTCTAGACAGATCTATGTATCGTTCCATACCAGGATGCACGGCAGTCAATATTGAAGCTACGATAATAATAGGGAGCTCGTCTAAAAATTCGCGAACTAAGCAGCAGTGAAAAATTGTGCTGGTACATAAAAATATGAAAAAGCCTTGAACAAGAGATGGCAATTGTAGCAAACATATTTACGATGAAAAAGTAACGAATTAAAATGGAGTTAACACGAGCTTAAATACTAAGAGTGTCGTGCCAAATGAGGTATGCACTGTAAATGAAAATAATTCCCAATTCCTATTTAGTTTTTAAGCAAAATATACCTGCTGCAAGAACAAGAAAACTGAATTGCTATGTCAGATGAATTTTTGCATAACTTTGTGCGTCATCAAGTTCTGACGGTCTCAAAAATGCCAATCTGTTGACTTTATCCCTTTTAAGTTCCTCTCAGGTGCATCAGCTTCAATCGAAGCATAATATCAGTAGCTTTGCATTTAAATCTACTAATATTAAATAGTGACATAAGCGATCACGAAAAAAAAACTTCAGGTAATTGGGGTTCAACACATTCGAAAATACTTGTATTAAAACCTGAAAATTTCGGTTGTTTAAAAAACAGACTCTTACGACGAGGAAAGAAACTTGGTTTTACTCCGAAGCATTCAGGTAAGCTTCATTTCATGTGCTAGTGGAAAACAGATAAAAACACGCCAAACTATTTGTTTTTGCGCATTATGTAACTTTAAGGAGGAATATAATACAAAGATAAACGTTAAGGAAAAGTTAACACGGAGAAAGAAGGAAGCAAGGTGAGGAAAGGATAGAAGATGCAGAGCTAAGAACTCAGGCAAATTTCGAATGAAATTGTTGGCAGATTATATGTATGTATATACAAACAACTCAAGCATGCTCTCTAAGTGCATGAACGAGTCAGAATCTAAATTTTCAACTGCAAACCTTGTTGCACGTAACAAATGATGCATATAGCTAACTTGAGATAAACACCACTGATAAAATGAAAGCAAAACATGACGACGAAAGTTGCCCGAGAATTTGGCCACGAGAAGCCCGGCATAGGCGGGGGCCCGGGGCGGTCAACAGAACACAGCCACGGCGCTTACTTGTGTGCTGCAGGCCTTGCAGTTAAGTCACGTACCAGAGTACAGATGGAGCTCATCCAGTCTTTTCTTTACGAAAGCCTCAGATCGCGACATTCATTGGGACACTAACATTTGAAACCAAGAGCTCATCAGAAACAGACATTTTCAGACAGCAGCTAAGATTTCAATCAGAAGCCTTAAAATGTAGTCAGACTAGTTTTTAAATAAAATATAATTAGTTCAGTCAAAGACTGAAAATTTTCCATGTAGACGGAGATATTTTAGTCAACGGTTAAACTTTAGTCAGTATTAAAACTCCAAGTCGATTGATACACTTCTATGGAAATATTAACATTCGATGCACAGAAAAATGCACACCTAAAAGCTATTTTCAAAAGAAATATTAAAAGGCGTTATTAAGATATTTTCACAAAATTTTTGAATTTGAATCCTTATAATTTGATTGATATTCTTTTGATGTTTTCTGCACGTGTGCGCAGTGACGTGTAACTGAGCAAAATTTGGAGTAATGTAGAAGGTCATTACTCTCATAATGACACCTGAGTAACCTCCGTCTCCACAGAAACTTCACATCAAGGATCTCAAAAAGCAAGTTCATGTTTATTGGGTTTGTCTCACTTAAGCACCATAAATCAAAAATTTCACTATGTTTTTCTTAGACTTCCTTCCTTGCTAAAGTTAGACTGAGAAGCGATACTGCTAATAACAAGCTCACTAATCTGCTCTTGCCGTACCTCTCGCGTCTACACGGTGTAACTACGTGCACTGTAGCAGAAGTGCTGGTACTGGTGGTGGTACTTACCCTCCTGGCCTTGCTCTGGTACTTCAAGGCTTTCTTAGTGTCCTCCATTGCTTTGCCCACATACTCCACCGACTGATCGACATGGTACTCGATCCTGTCTATCATCTCGCCCTGCATATCCGACATGGTCAAGAACACGTGCACACATGTTCTATTGGCAACTGTCATACTACATTCAAGCGAATGTTTCATTGACTATTGTTAATGAAGTCAAGCTAAGGCGGGTGAGAAAGTTCGACCAAAAACTGACAATTTACGGGAAAAACGAGTGTAAAATCATATGAATTCCTCCATGCAATGAAGTGGACAAAGAGGTACAATTTAGCTAATTTATGTTTTAGAAAATTTCAACATCGGAGTAATAAAAATTGCTGGAAACATCTGCAGCAAAAGAGCGTTGATGACCATTCGAAATTCTAAACCAAACGATGCAGTATAAGTAGAAACATATTGATACTCTGATGCTGAATCCTTGGTCTCTTTTTTGCAAATATTGCAACCCAGAATATATTTTTGTATTTACAATGACGTGATGATTTCAAAATAACTTTAAGGAAAACTATTTTACGAGATTTATCGTAGCTGAAGAAATTTTGACTAGCATTTAGAGCACAACTAACGGAAAACATAATATAATCACACCTCATCGGAGGATCTTGTGAAAAACACTAATAAGTGAACATATTTAAAATTCAAATTCGAACCGTACTTCTAACATAAATTTTAAGCATGAAACCTATGCATTAATAAGGATAAATTCTACTCTTCAATGCCCGGAATACATGATTACCTCCTGGGGCCCTTACACGACGTAGAATACGCACACGCTTTTCTCTTTATAAATTTCGTCAATGCTCGGAACTACAAACTCCGTCGCAGGGGCTGCGATGACCGACAGGATCAAGTAAACCACGTCGAGAGAAGTAACAGAAAAGTGAAGGGAAAACACGATGAAAAGAGTGGTATTAACAGCATAGACGGTTAGTCAGAGTGAAGCACATACACACAAATTACTTGGTAACTAACGCATTACATCGCGATTTCAATAGAACTTTTAATACACTGAACCCTAACAATAAAAGGCAGTGATATGAAGCGGCTAGTGTTGCTACCGTTGGACGAAGTCACTCTTCATATGACACAAATAATGAACTTTAGTTAAAAAAATGTCCCAACTCGGGAAGAAGAACGATCAAGTACCGAGAACTCTTACAAAACAATTAGCATTTTCCTGAAAGAAACTTAACTGGAGTAGAGTATTATAGCCTTCTAATTGGCATACAATATAAGTGCCTTCTTACGAGGGTACATTATTAGAGTCATTTTAAATTAACAAAAAGCTGAGACGTTACCCAGACTTGTCCGCCAACACTAGCAATACCAAATGCACAGTGATCGATGCACTAACATGACATAGAATGAACGCACAATTGAGTACTATTTTGATTACTGAGTGCAATGATGATTAGAATTAGTGATGATAATTTACATCATCGTTTAATTTCTATTCACGGGCGTCTTTCAGAATTAAACGTACACAAAAATCTTTCATAATTTTATGCTAAAAAATATATAAAGATCAGCTTTAATTGCAATTTAAATAGGGTCGTAATGATGTAACCATGAATTTAGTGCAACGAAAAGCCTCCCGTTTGAACGAGCGCTGGCAAGGACACAAACAGATTTGATTAAATCTGAAAAAGGAACACGAGAAAATTGGTTTACATTAGTCACGCAGTGTTGAAATTGCTCCATTGTTAATGATTTTAACTGAAGAAAGCAACAGAAGTCTTCCTGGAACCCTAAAAGAAAAAATGTTAAATTCAATTATTTTTGTATGTATGGTTCGCTTCCTGTGCCAAATGAAGTAGCATACAGAAGAGGAGCTCAGTCACATACATCAACACAAATGAGTCAACGTAAAGTATTTTCACCATCACTTAAAGCGGTACCAGTTCCGGTTAAAAGACTAAATATGATTCCAGAGACTTCAGGATTTATTACAGTCCACTCAATGTTTTATTGAATGCTCTAAAAAAGGCTGGTTTATCAATACTTTTACCTGAAAAAAACAGCGATAATAGTAACACACTGAGTCAAGTTGAACAAGCACCAGCCTTGCTTCCAGAGAAATTTGAATACAAGTTCATTAGTTGGTCAGGTTGAACATCGTCGCTGAAATCGAACTGAACCAAGAATCTTAATACAGCTTGAGAAGTCAGAAATTACAAATGAAGATCCAGTTTCATGTACTCGTCCGGGGAAATCAATACATATAAATGGTCAAACACGGAGAAGAAAAAGAAAGGCCAATTAATTACGTGTAATGATGGTCGAGTATGAGCGCTTTGAACTGACGAGATCACGAATTAAGAGTGCACAGCGTCAGGCGGTGCAAGTTCACATCAACAAGGTACAGGAGCGTCGTGTGTGAAGAGCTTGCACTTGGTAACGAGCTATTAAATATCAATCTATGACATGCTATTAAATACCGATCTATGACTAAACCTATTCTCTATAATCAGGATTAGAAAGCAGACTTCCAATTCTTTAAACTCGAATGTATCGACTCGATAGTCGGAGTCAATATTTAGGGCCTTGACATAAGGAAGAGGATCAGGAACCCTGACTTAATGAGCTGTACCAATTAAATGTCATACGAGGATTGTCACGAATCATCATACACTCGATGATAAACAGCCAAACTCAACAATAAATAATAATGTTCTTTCCATGCACAGCAAACTAATGTATCAAACGAGTGATAGTGATGTGAAGTACTAGATCATGATCAGGTTGTTTCATAAACGTACGTATAATAATTGGAAGATCACTGCCCCTTCCGCAGGACCATATTACACCTAATTGAATAATGTATCCTTAACCCTTTCATATTTGGTGGTACACATTTCATTCCTCCGAAGAGATTAAGTTCAATGTTTGCTGGTCCAGAAAGGATACCACTTTTAAAAATTGAGTTTCTGCCCTGCTAGCCAGCACAAAATTTGTACTACCATCATAAATGTAAGGGAGTATCCCTATGAATCTATAAATTTTGGGGCATCATACACATTTCTCTGCATCAAAAGTATGAGCCTGAAAGGGTTAAAATCCGAAATCATTGATGATTTTTAAACAATTTGAGCTACGTTATTTTCAACTTAGAAGTTTACTTCAACACTGAAAATAATCTACGTGGTTGGGTCCTCAAACTTTATTGATGATCACTAAGAAGAATACTTAGATTTATAACCAACTGCTAGCCCGTGCATTTCGAATAACGAAGTTGACTTCAGAGACCAATAGTTGACTAACCGTCTCTCACGTGCGATCTAGACGCTGGTACACGGCATCAAGCTACAAGCAAAGTGAGCAGCTCTGAAGACCCAGTTCTTCAATACAAATCATGCTAATCTCTAGATTTCGACTGTGTGCAATTATTAACACCAATACCATACCTGCCACAGGACTTTGGCTATATACAATTCTCCGTAGTGTAAACTGCCTAACAACGAATTGAAAAACGCTCAACAAAAATCCAACATTGATGTCCATTACCAGCTCTTGACACATTGCTATGTTGAATCATTCATGGGTCGACGCTCCCAATGTTAAGATATTTTTTACCACAGTATGTACCTCATTATCAGATCATCACTTTTTTCGAAAGGTTAGTAGCCGTAGTGTTTCAATTATACAGGGTACAGCAGCACAACTTCCTTTTTTGAAAGAGTTTTGCTCTGAAAAAAGAAACCATGTTGCCGCACCCTGCATTCCGTCGCGCATCGCTGTTACTGATGCTCCTGCTTCATCTACGTTCAGATCCCAATTAAAATCGGCCAAGGTTACAGTGCAGTTTTAATAAAAGTCAGTACACTACAAGAATATTATGTAAACTCATCCACTTTCGAAGTAATAAAAACGTCAGTGAACGGCAGTGTGTCTATTGTGTTTACAAAATGAGGAAGTTACTAGTCCTTTTCATCTGAATCTGTATTTTGATGGAAATAAACTATCCTTAAAGGGGCTAGCAAATCTACATGGAACCGATTGAAGAATTATATTTTTCGAATTTTCTGCATAAAACGTGATATTTTAACTTCATAGCAGCCCATTCATTCAAGAATAAGTATTGATTGGAGAGCCCGCCACACGAGTATCCACTAGAATATACAAGCAAAAGCTACCTGTGCTAGGTGCTCAGTGCTCTCTATACCTACACAACTAGGTAGCACACACCACACGTATCTGTTGCTGTACAAGTTTTGCCCATAATACCGATCTCACGGGTGGGTGCAGGCTAGTGAATTCAACCCCATTCGTATTTCAATTACAACAGAAATAGAAACCTGTACGTGAAAGAGCGTAGGAACGCTTTGCACAGGCCTACGGATATTCCAGCCAACTTATAGGAAGAGATAATTTTTGAAGTTTCCATGTCTCACCCTGCGACTCTTGCTTTGATATCTCACTGCTTTCTTGGTATCTTCGGTGGCAGTTTGCACGAACTCCTTCGCTGACTCAACATTGAACTCTATCCGGTCTATCATTTCTCCCTGCCAGGCCGCACCAGAAGAATATTGTCAATATTATGCTTACTAAGCCTTACAGATGTACTGGCAACGTAGAAAGAACACCAATTAGAGAGTCACTACACGAACTGTACTTGACTGCAAGCGGTATAGCTTTAACAAAGTTACAGCAAAATCAACAGTCACTGCAGAAGAAACGCTTACTGTCAAATTACTCTCGATTTGAACTAATAAAAAGAACTGCAAATTATTTTCAAAGTATGAATAACATGATTTTCAGAGGGAAACCCTGAAGAGGCTTCTGTCATGATTTTTAATCCGTGAGCCCGCATTAATGAATTGATTTTTAAATGCCATCAGAAAAAATACAGCGAATGAAAATTTTAAGAAAATCCAGGAAAGTACTTGGATACTGAGGATAGACCTGTGCTTTGTCTCGGGCAGTCCGTGTCATTTTCAGGACACCTGTATGAGACATTTTTACACTATCCATTAAAAATATACGGATTTGTTTCGTATCCACATTGACAATGTTTACTATTATTTCTTAATCGATGGTACAGGAATCAACGAATAATTACTAGATATAGTTCAGGAGAAACTCGATGATTGAGACTTCATATTCCTTACAATAGATTGCAAGCTTCCTTGCTTCCAAAATATTCATTTAAGAAAAAATAACGAAGAATTTTTTATGTATATTTCTTATTGGGTCTAATTAAATGTTCCTCACATGAAAGTTTAGTAGAAATTATATGGTAACGGAACGTACCTATCAGATGTGTTTTTTTGTACAAGAATAGATTTGAAGAAAGAGGAAGAAAAATTGTTTCAGCCGATCGTAATTGTCCTCAGAAATAGTGTTTAGCTGTGGTTTGGTAAGGACCAAAATTAGCTTCATACGGATATTAATAGCATTATGAACACTCTGGCTGACTGTGGGTGACATATGCTAGCTTCCTTATGCCAAAATTGTAGAGGGGAAAACACCGGTGCTTTTCCACTCGCTCGTCAAAAATTTGACATACGTTACATGACAGAGTGGCAAAACAGAATTCAGTACATTGCATTGAGCAATGCTGACTTCCTTGAAACAGAACAACTAAAACAGCTAGACGTGTAGATTGAACGAAGAATTGACGGCATCCGGTAAATAACTCCTTGAAATCATGTCCATATGCTATCGTTTGACACTAAATGAAAGAATATAAAAATCCAATGATGAAACTATAGTCAATGCAAAAAATAGTTGCCTCACTGTGTTTACAAGTACAAAAAGTTAATCCACTTATGTAACTCACAATAATTGTTACTGCAAGGCAGGCTTTTTAGTATAACATATGTAGTTCTTGTCCTGGATGCTGACGGGCCACTGAGCACATACGAGTACATACAATATAAACACAGAATAGCGGCATTTCTGAGGGAAATGAACAGTTATTAGGTAGATTCAATGAACAAACATACTCTGGCCTGTTTGCATGTCTATACCTGGAATCGAATAAGTTATTATTTAAAAAATAAGATAATCATAACTTGAGGCTGAAAAACGTTTCGGAAGTCAAATCGATAAATGAAAGAGTACTATTCATCTGCAAGAAAGAGTAATTTCCCACAAGTATCAGCATTTCTATTATAATTATAATTACCAATGCTTAGATTCTACAGAAATGAGCCGCTGAAGATGAACTTTCAACAGCACTGCCAGAAACAAGTATCATTAAAACGAGGTCCATACCCCATGAGGGAATTTCGCAACTAGCAACGAAAACAAACCGGTAGGATGCCGACACCTGATTACAAACATGTAAGTGGATTAAAGTGCAAAAAACGGTGCATCAATATGAAGATCCTGAAGATAACACTACATCACCACTTGTGCTCCTCTTATCAAAATTCTGGAATAAACATTGAAACACGATGTTCATAAAATTCAAGAGAAGATGCGTGTACAGCTTAGCACGCACACTGGCCTCCCAAGTACCTTTTATCAAACACTCGTATAAAATTACGAGGCATGAAGGTAACAATTGAAAAATAAAGAATACGCCAAACTAAGCTGGCACACTACACTCAGAGCTAGAAATGCCGCTCGAGTACGGGACATGTGGGGAAGAAGACAAGGACTGCCGAGAATGGCTGGGTTCGCACCTGACTCTCGACGAGCATAGCCATGTCCATGAACATGTCGTGCAGTTCTCTGATGCTCGTCTCGAGTTTGATGATGTCAGCGTGGCGCGCCTCGATGTCCGCCAGCGTCTGCTTCGCCTGCTGCGTCTCCATGATGATCTGCACACCAACCGTCATGCTTCTCTTCAACTCTTGCTTTATTCATGGAACTATTATTATCAAAATGAACATACAAACTACCCTACTTTCCCATTACGCATGAGATATGCATAATACAAGTCAGGTTATTCGCACAAAACAAGAAAATGAGCTAACAAAACACACAACTGATCAAGTTTGAGCTCACAAAACGTTCTACATTATATTAACCTTCAAAGCTCTGCTATCGGAAAACTAACTTTAGTTTCATTCGAAAAGGTACGTAGGAGCTCCTAGGGACTGTGCCCTATATGGAGTCCCATGATCTCAGTTTCCCTACTCTTATCTAATGTATTCGTGCTCGTGTGGTGTCCCAAAGTCTTCATACTCTTCTCTAATCTATGCGCTCTCATGTGGTATCCCGATCTTCATACTCTTATCTTATGTATTCGCTTTCGTATGGTATCTCAGTCTTCCTACTATTCTCTAATGTATTCGCTCTCGTGTGGTATCTCAGTCTTCCTACTATTCTCTAATGTATTCGCTCTCGTGTGGTATCTCGGTCTTCCTACTATTCTTCAATGTATTCGCTCTCATGTGGTGCCCCAAAGTCCCGGGCTCGCTCCCGCCACATCAAAGCCGTTTTTCTGATGTACCTCCTGTTTCTCACCACCGTGTATCAGCTGTGGTGTGTATCCGATGCAGTGATGTATAAGCTCTCACACACAACAGGGCCCTCGCAAACACATACAGAACAACATCCCGCAGTTGCACTCTATGAAGACTTACCCCCTGCGTGAAGACGGCCGGGTTACCCTGCTCCAGCATGTCCTCCAGCTCGTCACTGGTGGTGTTCCGGCCCGCTGTACACACAAGCAACGCATTTTACCAACGCTGTCACAGGTATGTAATACGAACTTAGAGATGACGTCAATGAATATATTGCCTTCACAACGAGGTACAGAAAAATGAAGTAAACTAGAGACCGATATAACACTAAAATGTACTAAAATACCTTTCCCATGAACGAGAAGTAGTCAAGAACGTAATCATGTCTACAGAAGTAATTTAATAGCTTGAAACGTTATGTCGTTGAGCATAAAATGTAATTGAATTTAGTGGAAAAACGAAAAATTCAACAACGGTTGTTAATGCAAAATTGTTAACCTAATCCACAATGTAGTGGACATTTTCTTCTGAGCCTCAAAAGAAATAGAAAGTATAAGGCAATGTGCCTATGTTCATGCCATGGTAACGTTACACTTCAAAAAATTTCAATACTTAGCTTCAAAGGAACCTAAGAAATTCTAATAAAGATGAGCTGTGTAGTGTAAATGCGTTGGTGATTGACTGATATTATTACATACAACATGATTAGATAAAATACTCAAACGATGGCAAGACTTGATCAAAAGTTCTTTTATTAAAATTTAACTTCCTGACAATACAGAACGCACTAACACTCACTGAACTCAAGCACCCGCTGTACTCTACCCTTGTAGCTCAATCTGAAATAAATGTTACGGTCCTAGAACTCACTGATCTCGAGCTGCCGTTGTATCCTGCCCTTGCAGCGCTCCCTGTAGTCGGTCTGGGTGCGGTTGTACTCCGTCATCACCTCGACAAACTTGCGACTGAGCGTCGAGTGCTGCGTCTTCTTTATCCGCAAGTCAGCGCTAGCTTTGTTCACGTGCTCATCGGACTCGATGCTCTGCTCGATCACTGCCCAAATACGACCATACTTTTTAATCTCCAGTCTCCCTTTACAATTACATATATTGTTTTAAAATATCTAATCATACTGTTTACGTGGTCTTCCACCGAAGCTCCATTAAAACTGACACGGCAAATAAAAATTTAAAAACTTTGTAATACAAACGCAACCGAACTGCTTCGGTCGTATCTACGACACGAAACTAAACTAGTGTTAGTGCCTTGATTCAGGGAATTCAAACCCTCATGAAAATTATCTACATTGAAATAAATAGAATTGAACGAAGAACGGGACTCGTCGTTTGAGCTTAGGTTGCATGTTTCGAAGCAATGAGAAAATTCCCCTCATTATATTGAAGGGTGTAATCATTGATATTACCAAGTAACTAATTAACACCCTGACTACACAAATGCAAAAAGTTGTAATCCTGGGCTAAGAACAACAAAAGTGACATGGATCCTTGAGCGAATTGTAGGAAGATTAGGGAGAACAAAAAACAGTAATTAGTTTTCAATATATGACGAACATTAAATATAGTGACCAGGCAAACCAAAGTTATTTCTGGAAAAAATTATCATCTTCAGAACCAGTCCCGTCCATTGGTAAAAAAAAACCCTTAAATAATGCAATGAATCCACAGGTAAACATTAAAAATTTACCGTCAATATGATGTATTCATAATGAGTAGTAATGATAAAGTTTACTAAATTCTTGTTTTAGTTATTTAGAAGAAATTTCCTCCATTACAGTAATTCAAATATTAGACCAAAACACAAGAGTCTCACCTGTCTTCGCCACGACAATACTCGACAGGACAAAAGACTAGAAGTTTCAACTAACAATGAGCTACACTAGTTGTAAGCCATTTTTTACTCAATGTTAAATTATACTTCAAATACTGAAGAATTCAGGTGAGGTTAAATGAGCATAGGACAAGATAAAATTGTTCCCTGTCTGTCATAGGTAGAATGTAAAAATCAGAAAATATTTACGTATCAATAAATTGGACAACCCACCTTTTAGCTTGGCTCTGACTCTGTTTGCAGTTCTTTTGATGTCGGTCATCATGTCGTCGAGTTCCTGTTTAGTTTCTGCCGAGGGAAACAGAAATTTACTAGTGAGGTATAAAATAACAGATGAGAGCAGATAATACGTTTCTCCCGGTCTTCCCCATCCTAATAAGTGTAACCGTTGTTAAAAGAAGCCTGTATTTTGTTGGAACTGCAAAACTGATGACATTCTTCACCGCGTCATTCCAGCGATTTGTATTAACCTACTGTAATACAGGGTGTCTCAAAAAAATGTAAATGTAACGCACCCTTGGTGTGCGTTATCAGCGTTGTCTGGACAATAATGGTCATCAATTCGAACATTTGCGAACATGATTCTTTAATCACATTTGTCTTCTGTATTCGAAGCTATTCTATTTCACTGTATGTTCATAAATAAAGGATCTCGTCATTCGAAGTGTGAGTACATTTTTTTTAGACACCCTGTATAACAAATATCATGAGGGTGACCTAGATGTAGATGCTAGATCGTCCACATTAAGGCTGGTGACAGGATGTGCATATTTAAAGTTTTCATGCTTTCTATAGAACTTGGTCTAAGTGCAGCTTAGTATTAATTGGTCGCTCAGTTTTACTGCAGCTGGAATATGAAATTTTGAGTAAATGCAGCTGCCCCTCACAATGCTGTGAAGAAACAGCAGAGTTCGACCAAGTCATTATTCAAGACACTGAGTTGAAGTACGCTCATTGGGCGGTCAATCAGCATGTCTAGTAGATAACAAGCATGAACTCATGACGATGAAACGATAAAAATATTTTCTACTTCTCTGCTGACAGAGCTTTCAGTGATATATATTTCACAAAAGATAATAGACGTACGAGTACATTTATTATTACCACTCTACTATTCCATAGAATCTTGCTTGGGAAAGAATGTTTTGAACAAATATAAAACAACATGTAAATTGGGGTAATGTTTGTGACAGACGCGTGCAGTGGTTCCCAATCTTTTTTTGTTATTTCCTCCTGCACCCAGTTCAGCCATCCAGATTTCCTCGTTCATGTGTACGAGGGAAAGACTAGTCAAAACACACTGACTATTAACTAATTTATTTTTAAAACGTACAAATAAACAGATAATGATAGAGTTACATAGTAAAGCGGATAGAGAATCTAGTATTGCTAGTAGGAAAGTGTAATTATTTTCCCCTTGATAGGTTCAAATTTTGCTTCACGGGGAAATTTTCCCCAATTTGAGACTCACTGGTCTAGTGCTTCGCAACCTGTACAAGAGCAGAGACTTCTCCAACTGCGTAATTATTACGCCATCTTCAAGACAACAACGGTTTAAGCAGACTCCGCAACTCACTGCTCATCAGTACTTGTGCCAAGGACTACTATAAATATACTATACTATATTATAGTATAAATATACTGTACTATATTATAGTAGTCCTTGACTTGGGCCCAAATGAATTCAAGCCAGATCGCCTAATATGGCGACCACAATAACAAGTTACACTCGTAGCCAATGATGTATTTTATTTCAAATTACATTACATTAGTTATACACTTACATTCTGAGCATATTTCCTGTTCGTTCCGAGTACAATGGGATACTAAAGTACAATGAAAAAAAGGCCTTACTTTCATCAGGCTGTGGAGCGGACAAGATGTCGCTGTGTTTCTTTTTGACTTCCTCCACGTTGCTCTGAATCTTCTCTATCATCTCCCGTATCTCCTCCACCTGAAACACAACTGACAATTAAAAGTGTATCGAGGCTCATTTTAGTACACTTTAAAACATCACACAATTTAAAATAAAGCTGTCACCTAACTCAATTGAACAGAAACTCCCAGTTTTACGGCTTCGATGTCACTGACCCTTTTTTGATGCAATAATATAGCCAAGTTCAAATTTTCTGCAACACTACAGTACAAGATAAATTGTTAGAATGCACAATGCATGAACCGCTAGTCACAGTAGAAATAGATCTAGGGCAGAAATGGAACAGACAAAGCTAAAACTGCAAACATGTTCTTTGATGTATGCATACGATGAAAATAAAAATAAAATACAATAAATGAATGCATGAAGCAAATACGCTAACTAGATCATAAACGATAGAATGCTGAACTGTCTTCAGTAAGTGATCAACGTCTGCCGGCAGCATCAATGCAGAGCTTCAAGCGCTTAAATAAGTTTTTAATTTTAGAGAATAGCATTGAAGTGTCGGCGCTTTCTGTTCTTTTTTAAAGGAATGTTTAGAAAGCATTCATGTGATCAAGAGAATTTCCACATACAGTAAACTAAAGAGAATGCCCTCCGGATTAAAAGTTCTACAAGCACGGAGGCTATGCCCGACTAGTAATGAACACAGCGTTATTAGTGTGACCAGTTCTGAAAGGCTTTAGGCTGAAGATATCATTGCGTTACAATTCCATGCCATCCTTCGAACTGCTTCCAGCTCCCGAATGTCGCAATGCCTCTAAAAAACATCCACGTAGGATTTTAATTTGATTTTCATCTCATTTAATTCATGTCACACCTCTAACAACAATAAAGTGTAGCCAGCAGACTAAACTGCAGCCGTGGTTAAGAGTGCGCCTGGACACAAGTGACTTGAGAATCGCACGGTAATTTTGCCCCCATAATAACGCGTTCATGTGAAAGAATGTCCATCGCCACAGCGTTAAGCTCGTGCGAGAATTCCATTGTTTTGCTAAGCTAAAGCTTTCTCGCAATTCCTGAAGTCGTACAAGTGTTCACGCTGGTCCTCCCCGTAATAGCAAGCTCTAACGAGCGAGAGAAAGAGAACTTCTACTTTTGTATATAATTATATAATCAACTTCTCTCATAAAACTTAGACTGCCACGCCACTCTTGCGTGATACTGAAGCTTCCTTATCTGCCAAGTGTGACATGGCCTACAAGAAAAGCAACAAAAATTAATAATTTATTAAAGATTTAGAATTTCTACAAATTTCACATACTATGTTTCATTTAACATCTTGTACTTTTCAATCATAAAAAAATTTGTGTGGGGAGAATGTAAACCAGAAAAGGCTTGGCAGTCAACATACTAGCACATCTACTTTTTTGTCTATAAGAAGCATATCAATGCAATTTATTATCATCATGATTTTGAACTTATTCAGTTAACTATACATTTTGGGGTCGGTGCAGAAACTTCACAGCATTCATCACCCGCTGTTGAGTTGCGGACTTCTTTGTTTTCTTAAGGCATAGTTTGAATTTAAAAGCTCTTGCATAGTTCGCAACTTGAAAGGTGCGAGTTTCAAGGCTTTTTTAAATTGACCCTACTTATTTACAACTTGCTCAAACATTCTGCGGGATTTTTCTCTCAAGCCCCTGGCACTTACTTATATTCACGTAGGACTGGATACAGTATTAATTGATATCTATATATCCTTTCCGTAATACATCTCGTTTTGGTAAAGTGCCGTTTAGTTCACTCAGCTCATAGAAAGTAGACTGAGCAGAGCGTAGTCGCGTAGAAGTCATAATAAAGTAGACTTATAATATGGTCCAATGAATTAAAAATTAATTAAAAAGACATTCTGTGAAATATGTCTTCATGTATTGATCTGACTTTGTTTCCATTATCAATTAATAGTCATTGGTATAGATAATTGGATACTTTAAAATTGCAATTAGTATAATTTCTTTTTTTTTTCCTTCCGAGTAATACGTCAATTAAAAGCAAAAAAGATCGAATAAGACTCAATTATTAGTCAGTTATCCTCATACATACAATGTAAGTAATTAGTTCGATGCGTAAATGTTTTTCTCGAGCCTAGAAGGAAAGCTAATAATTATGAGGGAATTATTGTACGTTCATTTCACTGCTGTCAATGAAACAAATTTCGTACATCTATGGTTCATAATAATGGTAAAGTGCCAAGATTTTACGCGGATATTTACTGCATTCTATTTTCACGACCACTTTCGACTGAGGCGTTGTTGAATATAAACGTAATTTTACCATAGTTCTTGAAATAGCTAGTTACTCTTATTTTGCTACCATTTTCGTAAGTTTTGTATGATCTTGCGAGATTAACTACCGGGAAACAGTTCCCAGTGTTAAAAATCAAAAACATAGCAACCGGAACGCTGCTTATTTAGACCCTTGCCATGGTTGCCACACAAAATTGAATATATTTAAGTACATTTCAAGGAGAAATATTGAAATATAAAGGACACAAATTTACAGTAAATCACTTCTATTAAACAATAGTATGGACGTTAATATAACTTTATTAGTTCTTATTGAATAAAAATTGACCAAATTTGGTAGCAGATGTAGATAGTGAGATGTATCCAATTATATAAATTAGTAGAATTGCCAATTCAGGATTAAGAACAACATAAATTTCTACATTTTTTGTTGTGCCTCCACCAGAGAGTTGGCCAATGAGTGATACGCGAAAATACACCAATATATTAAATCACTGATTTTCTACTTGCAGTGTTAAGCAAATATTTGAGCAACAAAATATTAAATTCAGCACTTTTGAATACAAGACGGAAAAGGAGTTCATCATTAAAACAACGTGCAATGTGTAGCAGTTAGCTATAATGAGAAAAATTTACAATTTCAAAAGTCACAAGTTGAGTGTTACTTCTTGATTGTATGGGGTATGACTATTTACAAGTTACAGATTTATCACATTTCAATATACATACATCTATTGCAGTACATCTATTGCAGTAAATCACAAAATACATACCACAATAATCTAAGCAAATTATCATCTTCCATCCCGTTGCAATAGCACCAGTTTTGAATTCGCCGTGGACTACGTGAAGATCACAACTACCCAAATCTAAAAGAGCAGGGGCAGTAGGATGTTGAATGCCTCTATCAGCAACAAATTCCCTGTAAAACTTATGGTTAACATTCGGGCCCTGCATGGACAATTGAAGCACTTTAGGCGCACTCAAATTCCTTGTTGTACATTTCAACATAATGAGCAAGTCTTTGGCAGTACAGTAACCCAAGAATTCTGAGGTAAGATACTATGTCACAGTGCAGTGTTGATCAGTGTCCTAATAGCGAATATGTATGTCCATCTGCTTACCCTTGGTGACGATTGAAAGATTCATTAATCAAAAGCACAATACATGAACACTTATACAGGGTTTCTTGCAACTAATTTATGAAGTATGAGGCTAATCTAAAAGTCACCAGATAACTGGTTTTGGTTTCACCATATGTTGGCTTCTTGGCTATCTTTAAATCAGAGAACATTGTTTTGAAGAGATCACTGATAGATTGGCTTGAATTGTGAGAGTGATGATGGAGATGGTATGCAAGACCCAAGCGATTTCGGCTTTCTGATCATTTTGCACTGTTGTCAAATGGTCCAAGTCGGCTTTCGTTGCTTGATCTGAACTTAGCCGAGGTTTAGCTGGTGATAATTCGAAAATTCGAGCGGAAGAATGTAACATCCACACTAAGGCGGGTTTTATTTCAGATATTTCATCAAAAGATACATGTGCTGACGTTGTGCCTCGAACATTTACAGGCACTATTGTTGCTGTGCTTCTGAAAAACTTGGCAATTAACGGCCTGATGATTCTATTGAAGATAGCCTAGAAGCATGATTCTTTCCTGTTCGATGATTTTCTATAACTCCTAGCCTCACACTTCCTAAATGAATGTCACTGCTACATAAATTGCAATGAGCATGAATTGGAGACGCGTTATGTCTGACAAGCCATGGATGTACTTGCCATACTTGAGCCAATCATCATGAAATATATTAATCCGTTTGGAAGGCATTCCAGGAAGCCCTGTGTCAGAAAATATTGTTTTAAGTTCATTACTTGATGATATAAAAATGAAATATCAGTAGCACAATATCTATATACCGCATTAATATAACTGTATCAAAATATATGTGAAAACATGTTAATACTCCTATCTTGTGTAACAATCATTGTAGCAGTACAGCTTTCACACAAGTAGAAAATGAACATGAGCTGGAAGATATACTAAGTTCATATCATACATAGGATATTGGGAAATAAAAGTTTGTCTATTATCTATTGCAAAAAAAGAAGTTTAATTTGTAGAGTTCGGTTTACACGTGCATTTGAATCGAATCGATGATCAATATTTCAAGAAATTCCCTCTACCGAGATCATTTTGTCGTGATAGAGCAATTAATACGAAAAATAATGAGTGTACGCTAGAGTTAATTTAGCTGACAGAGGGTGAGGGGAGGTTGTTGCAACCACCTCATCCTAGGCCACTCCACTGGCAACCTTAAGAATAAAAGATTAATATCAGAATTAAAAAGATAACTGGGTTCTTTTATCAAAACCTATGTGTGGCGATACGTATACATTTCATATCGATTTGTTACATTGACAATTAATTGAAAATAGAAATGGAAATACTTTGCCTACTCTTAATTGTACGCTGATTTATTAGTGATAAGTTATTTTCTCTCTCATAATTTATGCAATCTTGGTTTCAATGCATGGTTTTTCTGCAAGCTGTCCTTCCGTTATATTTTAATTAATACTTGTAAATGACACAATTAATTAAATGCAAGACAATACATGATTGCACTTGGAGGGACTCCAATCCTCCGAATGTATGAAATGTTAAAAGGGTTCCCCACCTTTTATTCAAGGGAAGTAGTAAGGGGATAAATAATCTACAGAAAATTTAATACATGTTATTCTAATAACAGAATGGTGAGTGCGAGCCATCTACCACATTTTAGCAGATGAACCACAACACGATGTTCTCTTAAACAGCTAATTATTAACAGATCAATTTCATTCTTGATAGCCGAATAGTCAGGTCCACACGGAATGATTTAAAACAATGAACGTTCACATCGAATTACGAAATTTTACCCCATGTCTAGAATTCATTTATCTTGACACAGTATTAACCTTAATGCTTGTCATTACACTGATGACTACACTGGCGACGAGAATATAAATTAACACGCACAATGACACCTTAATAATACTATTCCCTTCCTTATTATTTGATGTAACACAATTAAATATTCCCCTAGCGTATACACGGGGTAAGTGCACGTGCAAGATCTACAGCCACTCATCGGTGCGATAATTTAATTCCCCTTCAATCAAACTAACCCTCATCCTACCTACACCTCTAAATCGTAGGAATTCACCTCTCACATCTCAACAGGTCTACACCTCTCCCTCGCCACTCTGGCCTCCAAGTCCTCCCCTCTGTCTCGTGACATTGCACAATGACTTTCCCCCAATCCATACGTTTAAACATACATGTGAGTTCCATTGTCATTCATCGGCGTGATATTTTTCATCGAATCACCCTTAATCACTTCTACACCTGCTCTACCTATGCCCCTAGACATCGCTCTAGCTCCAATAACCTATATCGCTGCTGAGGTTTAGTTCGCAAGTCCCCTCCCAATCCTTCCTACTGTTTTTATATGAGTTTTGCTCCTCCCACGTATCTTTTCCATTTTCCAATCTCCCTATTTGAAGGGTGGACAGCACTAGTGGACTACTTGCATTTTTTCCCGTGGTAAATATAATATATTTTCCATTGGAAAAAATGCAAGTAGTCCACTCCCGTGCTGTCGCTAACACAGCGCTGACAGAGGCGATTACGATCCAGTAGTTTACTATGTGAAGGGTGGACAGCACTAGTGGACTACTTGCATTTTTCCCGTGGGAAAAAATGCAAGTAGTCCACTAGTGCTGTCCACCCTTCATTTGTCCTATGGTATGAAGTGGGTTTCTAAACGTCCATGATATCCTCCGATCACTCTGCGTTCAACTTGAAAGTTACAGGACTGCGTAATTCTTAAGTCACCAGGTTTCTTCAATGCCTACTTGTGTTTGTCATTTGTTTTAGCTACGTAAGCATACACAGCGACTCGCCTCGAATCCTGCTGCTTTCTTATTAATTGTTTAGTCATTCTCCAGACCTGCCTGCAAACTATAACTCCCCATGTGTCCCGACACTTTCATGAGACACATGAAACACCATGAGCTAAGACACACAGTGATACTTTGTGGGACACACACGAAATGAAGCACACGTATGTGGCGATACGCGTAATTATGTTATCTATTTGTTATTATATTGATTAATAAACAAACATAAAATAGAAATGGAAAATGCTTTTTGTCAACATTTGATCATACAATGATAAATTGGTAAGAAGTTCTTTTCTCTCTCATAATTTACGTAATCTTGGTTTCAATGCACGGTTTTTTCTCCATGCTATCCTTCGGTTATTTTTCTATTATCTCTTGCAAATGACACAACCAAATGCAAGAAAACATACATGATTCCTCTTGGAGGGACTTTAATCCTTAGAATAAATGAAATGGTACAAGGTTCCCCGATTCTTCTTTTCAATGGCAACAGCGAGGGGATAATAATACACACAGAAAATTTAATACATATTATTCTAGTAATCACGGGATGGGAAATGCGAGCCATCCTACCACATCTTGGCACATGAACCACATGATGTCCTATTAAACAGTCCACTATTAACAGATCAGTTGCATACTTAAAAGCTGAATAATCAAAGGTGCACACTGAACAAATTAGTTAAATCAATGGGAGTTCACATCATATTACGAAATTTATCCTGTGGCTAACCTCGATTACATTGACAATAATGATCTTAGAACTTGCCCTTACACTGGAGATTCGTTGCTGATGACGGGCTACGATGATTAACACTGACGATACCAACACCTTAAACAATACTGCTAATTTTCCCCTTCCATTTCTTGATGTTGCACAGTTAAATATTCCCTTACGTACACGAGTAAGTGCACGTGTACGATCTACTGCCACTCATCAGTGTGATGATTAACTTAATTTCCCCTTAATCACTTCTACATCTACTCCACCTATGCCTCTAGAGACCCTAAATATCGCTCTAGCTCCAATAGCCTACATCGCCGCTGAGGTTTAGATCGCAAATCCTCTAGTTCCCTCCCATGGCTGTCTTTATATGAGGCTTCTTGCATTCTTTTTTCTTATTACTTACATTTTTAGCTGTGGGGAAATGCCTTTCCAAGGCTCAGAGAGACAAGGCGTTGTTATGCTAGGTAGCAAAATTTTGTTTTGTTTACGCAGCTGTGGCCAAACATCGAGCGAGAGGCCCCGACCACATTCCTCTGATAGATTGTGCGGTACTCACGCCTCGATACACGTACGGTACATAGTCTTTATCCAAACAACACCCAACAACATACCCACCACTCCTAAAAACACACAACGGCAACAAACAAAACATGAGTACAGCACACTAGAACAACATAATCTGTATTTAAATCAACGTAAAATAAATAACCCGTATTTTAATCTCTCTAATTGGTCACACACGCATGCAAAGTCGTGTCCAATATGAAATTCATCTTATTAATATTCATTCACTTCTTCAATTCACTATAAATTCATCAAATGAATAAGTATCTCTCAATATCACAATACAATCAATAATAATCATCTCCCCCAAACCGGCATTTGGGTGCCAAATAAAAAAAGGATGGGCTGCATAATACAAGGTTTAAAATAAATCTCTGCAATAAAAACAGACATTCATATTCAAATTTCAAACTACATATTTGCGCATAACATTCATAAACGGACTCATAATGCGCAAAAGAGTATGATGAGTTCCTGTATCAATAGAATAGCATGAGCCTGTTCAAACGAGCAGTTTGCCCCCTTCATGGGCTGCTACCCAAGTCCCACATCGGGTTATACTCATTCCATGTAAAGTAACCTACGTTAAACATAATCATTTTCTTTAAAAATGACGTACCAGAACCTATGCTACCCTATACTAAACTCAGCTCAACTAACCGAACCTAACTTAACTCTACATACCCTATCTAACCTAACGTAACATATCGTAACTAAGCGTAATATTACCTACCCCCCATAAACCAATGATATACCTATTCAAGAGAGAAAGTCAAATGAATCACCTTAGTCATTCATTACCAACACTGATATAACGTTAACATTTCTTCAGATGATTGTAAAGATGAATTCGTATTAACATTCAAATTCATGACTAATTATGAGAGTGAGCACTACAGTGCCCATCTTACGCGGATCCAATAATGAATGACGAGTGTGCCATGGCAACGGGACAGACCCGTTGCTATAACACAGAAATGCAAGCCTTTAGAACTATCTATTATGTTATATCATTAACAATGGTTATCCACCATTAAGACAACTCGTGATTCAAATCCTACGCCTAAACACTCGTCATTCATTATTGGATCCGCGTAAGATGAGCACTGTAGTGCTCACTCTGTCATAATTAGTCATGAATTTGAATGTTAATACGAATTCAATTTTACAATCATCTGAAGAAATGTTAACGTTATCACCAGCTTGGTCGACTGGTGAGCGAGTCTGCTTGCGAGCGGTAAGACCCGGGTTCGAATCCCGCTGCCGACATGGTTGACGCGGCTAGATATACGGCATGGGACTTGGGTAAATAACCGAATAATTATCGAAGTAATTATCCGACCCAAGTATGGGCCAGAAGGTTCGTTCCTATAGCCTGATTCTATTCTAAATAATATTCAAATATTGTAAACCACAAGCGTGCACGTCATTCCCATTCGACTGGCGAACAACTATTAGTACTTCACAATGGATTACTTAAGGGAAGAAGAAAATGCTCAGTTTTTCTTACAGTTCGAGACTAATACGTCATACAGTAACGGACGCAAATTATTCAAAGTCGATTGCTATAAACTCGACTTTTTACTATTCATATTTCGAAGTCAATCAAATATGACGATTCAATATAACATTATTTGTTTGTATTGAATGGGTTCCAGTCCTTTAGTTTATGATATTTTTTGTACGTTTATTTCAAATAAAAATAAGAAATAATCAATCGTGAAATTGGGAAAAACAAGCTTGGCGAAGAATTGAGCGCTTAATGATAGAGTCTAAGTTCTGTGGTAGCAACTTTGGCATCTTATTGTGGCTAAGTTATTCCAAGTGTACACTTGGGTAAAACTTTGGTAGTAAAATGGAAGGAGTTCTTCATGTTGATGTACTTAGAAAATCTTGAAATTTATTTGAGAAATAGTTATTAGCTTCTAAAGTAGAAAAAACTGCGAATTTCCATTTTTTTAAATGGCTATAATATCCAAGTTTCAATTGTAAAAGTGAAAAACAGTATCCAGATGTTGATGATGACATGGGCTTTCATATCAAATAAAATTTCTGCTCTAGGTTAGCGAAAAGTGAGAAAAAATTGAGGATGGAAAAATCCAACTTTGAACTTTGAGCAGGAATGTCTCCCAAAACTACCGATGGCAAGATTGTTCACTAATACTGCGTAATATAGTGCTCATGTTCTTTGATATACAGTATTTTTTTGACCTGCAATGCATGGTATAGATTTTTTCTCTTTGGGAAAAATGAAAAAAAGTTATCATACAAAAGATCATCAAAAACACTATAAAAAGTGTCTAACATAACTACCTGGTAAAACGATTGGAAGTGCGAGAAAAATTGGATTGAATTTTTTTGCGATCGAAAGTTTTAATTTTTAATTTTTCACGTGAAAACGAAAACCGTACAGCCACTTTGATGGACTGATCAGAAAACCAATTAAGAAATCCAAAAAAGAAGTCAATGAGCACCCGAGTTTTGTCTGAATAAAATTTTGCTCACTCACATGAATGTAGCATGGAATGATTTTTTCGTTTTTTGAGTGAAAAATGCCCCGAACGAAGAGGAAATCGTGTTCGTAGATATGCAAACCCATGTATCGTTGGAAAGATCGTTGAAAAATAATAGGAATTTTCGTGATCACGGCGAAAAAAGTCTTACGTTTTCAAAGTTATTGACGAAAAACTGTCGAAAAAAAAGGTAAAGTTCACATTTATATAAATGGGTCAGAGATAAATATTCTCCCATTTTTTCTTGTTTAGACACCTAGATAATTTTGATGACTACCAGCATGCTAAATTTCAAAACTCCAGTTTGTAGGTGTCGAAAGCTATTAGAACAGCACCAGAGGTCACCGCGCTTCGAGTGCCATTTTTCGCCATTTTGAAAAGTCGATCTTCTTTTATTCTTATTTCCTAGAGTTTCATACATGCGGGGTTGTGCTCGAAATTTGTTGTCATAAATCGATCCTGCTCTTCCATTTAAAGCAAACTCCAACTCTCTAGCTGGTGGGGAAGTGCGTCAAATCGCAATGCATCCCCGAATTTCCTATACCTACGTACATTGGCAACGCTTCGCTCCCTTTTTTGTTAGCACGAATCTTCGTGCCCGATCGCGCTCTGGCGTTCCGCTCTCGCTCTACGCGTAAATGAACCTCCGGTGCTGCGTATTTCCCGTTGATACACGTTGAAACATCGCCCTGAAATCTGCAAACCTATTAATGAATGTATCATTACTATCATTACCCTATCTCAGCGGTTCGCGGTTCTCACGCCTCGGTGAACAGTTTATTTTTGTGAGTAGACGGCACTCCATCGCTCCACACTTGATACCCCGTATAATACATATACCTGATACATACACCTCATACATCGCCCGAAATATGCAAACCTATGTATGTATCAGGACATATGGTATCAACTGTCGCACGTCTTTTACTCTTCAAGGTTTTCCAGTTAGTTTCAATAATAACCAAAGATTTATAGCTAATTTTTACCACACCTCGCCGCTTGTTACATAATTTTTTTCATATTATTCACACGCAACAACTAGGTAAGAAGCTGCGGTTCAGAGGGGAACGAGGCCCTCGGTAAGTCATGCTCCTAACCCGAACTTACAGTGAATTCCCTTATTAAATTATGGATAATAGGTATCATATATGAGACACTTATATAAAAATATAGAAATTTGTTAGCTGTGTAACTAATTATATAAATGTTTTTGTTTTACATTCACTGATATGTGATAGAAATGTATCAGATTTGGGCATGGGTTATATCAAACCCATTCACATTGAAAAATATGGACAAGTGCAGTGATTTAACAGCCATTTCCACACAATACACAATAATAATATGCTGCAAATGGCATAAGTTGCTTTTTTTTGTTTTTAATAATTCACCATTTTTGCTTTTTCACAATAAGGATACAATACAATTTTTCAAAAACATTTCAAAATTCAAGGAGAAATAATTTTTTTCAAGGAAATTTCAAAATTCAAGACAATTTATTTCAAGAACAAGCAATTTCTTTCAAGGACATTTCAAGATTATCAAGGACGTGTGGCAACCCTGCTTGCTACATGGTAATGCGTGTCTTCCTATAGTCTAACTTTGTATATTTTAACTTTGGTTCAATACTGATCACTGAATTATCATCGACGTTGCAATGCAGTATCATCACTCGCCTGCTTTGTGACGCGATACTACACGCTGCTGAAGTTAAACCTGGATATAACAATGAAGATAAGTAGAGCGCCATCCGACGATGACCGCTCACACAAGCGAATAGGTTTACCTGACTATGAATGAAATCGTTTAAATACGCATATGGTCTCCGATTCATCTGTGCGCAATGACAAAAATCAGCTCACTACTTACAGAAGCAACTAAGAACAGTTTCTTCACGTTTGGCCCGTAAAAAAAGCTATAAATGAGAGTATGTACACCAGGACCACAAAGCATAAATAGTTTTGATTGTAAAATCAAATTCAAACAATTCATTTATCAATACCTGCTCCAGACGCATCATTCATATTCAAATGACACTTCAATTCTATTTACAATAGCACGTGTCCCAAATACTCTGTCTACTCAGCTGTACGCCAAAGCAGCAATAGGTATCGTATCAACAGCAAGAACGGGCGTCGCAACAACAGCACGTTCAGGAGTGGCAACAACAGCAGTACATCAGAAACAACAGCAGGCGCAGGACCAGAACCAAGTCAATTTAGCTGAGCTCTCGACGCCTCTCAAAGCAATACGACGACAAAGCTGCGAGCTCGATTGCTAAAACGGACACCTAGTGTGGATCAGTCGTAGCGTCAATATTAGGAAAAATAAATCTTTTACCTTTCCACCCCAAGTTGCACAGAAAGTCGCGTAGCTACTGCATCACTACACAACGAAGAATACCGAATTTAAATACAAGTATGCAGTTCTTGTAAATTCCCCAATCAGTGGGCCTTAATTACACAGGTTATGGTCACAATAAATCTCTTTACGAAAACTTAAAGCGAGAGTTGTAGAATCCACCTTGAGAGTAAACACTACTGAAATGAGTGCAGTGACCATGAACATGTGTTCATAAACACGGGTCTATTAATTTTCACCATTATTTCAAAAACAAAGAACAGCGTCTGCAATGCAATAAAGTCATATTATCCCCACCTCCTCCGCCAGAGGTCATACTATGTGTTGGCTTGAATAACGAATACTCAGTTTTGTATAACTTCTACTGGTCAACACAATTAAGTACTTGTCACAAACGATGAACCCATGTACGAAAAGCACGACGGAGGCATATTGATAGCTGTGTCGTGACGGATAAAAATATTGACTCTTCAGTGAAGTATATTTACGGTAGTTCACTTCGTTCGCATTTATAACAATTCTTTTAAATTATGAGGTAATTATAAGGAAATGAACTCTATACAATTGAAGTATGGTGGGCGTGGCATATTTAACACAAGTTAACCCGGAAAACTTTCGTCTGAGCAAAGTCTAGCATAATTTAAGAGACGTTAAGTCTCTATATGAATGAATGTATTAACTGAAAATGAGTAGAAAATGCCGACATAGTCTACAGTTCCTGCAAAGAAGCAGCAACCTCGTCATCGGCAGTCAGAAGTTAAACTAACTTAAATGCATGTAGACAAACGTAAAAAAAATATCCGGAGTTCAGTGGAGAGCACAGCGTAAAAATTTTAAAACAACCACGGTGAGCGCTATCCAGGGTCCGGGAGAAAGGAACCAGTGGAATGTGAGGCCGTAAAGTTACTAATGAAGGGCGTCCTCAAAGGAAAAGTGCTCGCAGGCAGACGGGCAATACCTGCAAAAGACCAGCTCAACGCGCAATTTGTGCTCCGTGCAGCGCGCGCCAAAAGCCGTAAATAGGGCAACATGCAACTCGGACATCATAACGAACAAACTGCAGTGAAATCCTCATTTTTCTCACCTGAGCGCTCCATTGTCATTCAATTTCATACTAAACATAACAAGTGTCTTTCCAACGTATTTTAGCATTTACGGTACATGTGGCAATCGAGTTATTATATGCTCATAAATATCAAGTTTTCTGAGCACTTGAGTTATACAACGCCAACGCAGTAACACGAGTCTCAAAAAATGTTCGTAAAATGGTAACCCATTCTCTAAATGTAAACCTTAACTCTGTGGCGATACGTATAAAATATGGGTGAATAATGCATATAAAAAGGATAAAACTTTATTTTCTGCCTACTTTTAATTGCTTATGGATTCATTGCATAATGTTTGATCGTTGATGAGTTCTTTTCTTTCTCATAATTTACGTAATTTTGGTTTTAATGCATGGTTTTTCTGCATGCTATCCTTCCGTTATATTTCAATTAATACTTGTAAATAACAATTAATTAAATGCAACATCATACGTAATTTTATTAGAGGGATTCTAATCCTCTGAATACACAGTACTTTTCAACGGCAAGATGAGGGGTAAAAATATACACAAGATATGATACATGTTATTCTAAATATCACAGGGTGGGAAATGTGAGTTCTTTACCACATTTTGGCACATAAACCACAACATGTCCCATTAAACAGCGCACTATTAATGGATCAATTGCACACTCAATATTTGAATATTTAAATGTGCACACCAAACAATTTAGTTAAAATAATGGGCGTTCACATCAGATTACGAAACCTACCGTGTGGCTAACCTCGATCACATAGACAACACACGATATAACACCTTAAAAATGCCACTAATTTTCCCTCCTATCACGGTGCCCCTAAATCCCCGTATGCACTAAACCTATACGTCGCTCTGGTCTCAACAGCCTACATTGTCGCCGAGATCTAGTTCTCAAGTCCTAGTCCCCCATCTATCCTTACTACCGCTTTTATATGAGCCTTGATCCTCCCACGTATCTTTTCGTTCCATTTTCCAATCTCCCTATTTGTTCAATGGCCTGAAATAGGTTTCTAACGTTTGTGATATACCCCGCCCAATCTTCAATCAGTTTTAGTTTCACCGCTACTTAATTATTGAGAGTCACACGGTCCTAACCCATAAATCTTCTCGTGCTTGACACTTTTTTAGCTACAAAATTAACACCACGACCTTTTCAAGTGCAGGCGCTTTGTTTATGTTTGTACAGCGTGGTTTTACGGTATTAATGTGTAAGGATGTGTGAAGGTGAATGGGTACGTGGGGAAAGCTAGCAGTTGGTCCGCAGAATCATTAAAGCCTAACCACCGTCGAGCGGCAAAATCCAAACGAAACAGGCAGAATAAGCAAGTCTGAGAGCCTAGAAGTTGAAATATGTCGTACGAGTGTCTCGAACCCGTGGAAAGCATCTGATGAACCAAATGTCAAAATGGACACAGTCACACGGTACACCTCAAAGCAAGACCGAATGCGAAAGGAGGAGCTAAAAGTCAGGAGGGGTGTTTCCAAAAAACACCAACGGATTATATAAGCAGCAGTCAGGAAATCGAGGGGGTTAAAAGAGCAAGACGTCAGAGTATGAACACCAGTGCTAGAAGCGACGACGATTCTACAGGGGGCGCTACGAACTGGGGCCGAGGATCGACATCGAGAAAGCAAAAGACGAAGCATCAGTTGAAGGGAGGTAAGCGTATTTCTGGGATAGGAAACAGCAATAAACGTAATAGGGTACCTCCATCAATGTATGCACTTACGGAGGATTTTTCTCATTTTAGGGAGGGATCTACGGGATCGATCAGGATCAATCGGGATTTGTCGGAATATACGGGATCTGTCGGCAGCTATCGGGATCGAACGGGACCTACAATATCTGTCATGGTAGATATGATATATTCATAGGTTTGCATATTCGAGGCGATGTATATTAAGTATATGTATTGGGTGTGTGTATCTTACAAGGAACGAGGTATCATGTGTGAAGCGGCAACGGCGCACCAATTCACAAAAAAAAAACAATAGAGAGGCGAGCGCGAGGGCCGAAGGGGAAACGTAAGCAGTAGGGTGAGAAGGTCGAAGTGTTATGCTTCGTAGCTTAAAGGAATGTCAAACAAAGAAATTTACAGAAAGGGACCTCGTGAAACCCTCAAGCTGATTGACGAGAGGGCGGAGTATATCAGAGACGGTTAGAAACCTATGCCAAACAGCTGGACAAATAGGGAGATTAGTAAATGCCATGAAAAGATACGTGGGAGGAGCAAGGCTCATAATAGCAGTAGTAAGGATTGATGTAGGGACTTAGACTGGGGGCAAGGACTACTATAAACAGGACGTGCACGGCCATATACCTGACTACGCTAGCGGAGGCCTTGCATTCTTAGTAATATAACATTTTCTATTGCACAAATTGATCAAAAATTACTTCTTCAAAGCAATAAAAGGGATAATAAGGTTTTACAGTGGATTTTAAATCGTTTAAAGCATTGTAATGCTTTGAAACATCAATTTTAGCCGGACTTAACATGTATTATTGTATGAGCTTAGTGGCCCATTTCATAGAAATCTGAGTTGCAAACAACCAAACATACAAACATTCACGCAAATAAAGAAACAGACATAGAAGCAAAAACCCACCAAACTGCAGCGATTAGTCAGCCAACCGTTCACTACATTCCACCGTTCGACACATTCACTACATTCCACCAGTTGAGGATGATTTGGATGAACTTAGCAGTGTCATGGCATCCTCTGAGTTTTAATGAAGCCACAACCTTGTCATTAAAAAACTTCAAGAAATAGTGCACATTTTGTAGTTGAAGTCGTGAGGGGTTGAGAGCAAATTGAGTGTAGTAGTCGTCAGAATACTGCCTTTCTCTGACTCGTACAGTTCCTTAACGTGTGCAAATGATGCCGTTGTTTCATTGTCAAGACCGATCGTCTGGCCCTTCTCACTGATCCAATTGTTTTGACACAGGACATTTTCACTTTAGCAAACGTACTGTGTCAAAAAGGAGAAACCAGGCACGTTTGTTGTCAAGATGCTTGGCTTGGCAAACACACAAGCCTTTCTTTCGATCTTGATATAATCAAGTTCTTGTACTGCTTCTGAAGGTTACGGTCAGGTTTGAAAGTATCAAATGAAGTAATCTTATCCTTCTGAAGAAAATACCTCAGTTGTTGGTCTTCCACTTTCGCCGAGCGAGGTGCAGGTTTTGGAGATGGCAGACATGAAGCAGGCATATTGAAGATACTGGGAAGGATTCCAGGTAGCATAGAACCACCACGCAATTAGATCACAGGGGGGTCAGCCCCCCAGTGTATCTCATAAATGAAAAACTTGTCTGGATTAACAACAAAGTTTTCACGAAGTGGAAGATCATCAATCAACTTCTGTCTCTCAGACTGCTCTTTCGGCAGGCGAAACACACGGCGTCTGTTCTCCTTATTGTAATTACCCCGACAGTTCACAACCCCACACTTGTTCGGCATTTTTAATACATATAATTAACAATAAACTTTGTGAACAAACAGTATCCACTAAAAAATACACCAATGTGCCTCGAAACAAACAACAATGTCCGATTCAAATCGAGCGAGACTACGCCAATGTTCGCACTGTGACAGTTGGTGACTAACTGAACTCGATGAACTGGCCTCCGCTAATGTAGTCCACTATATGACCGTGCACGTCTTGTTTACAGTAGTCCTTGATCATAACTCAAGAACACTTTCAACTATGTTGTGCTACCAACCGTGTTGCTACTTTTCTTCCCACGGTCCTTCGTGCGAACCGCACTACTTTTCTACTTTTGCCCCCCCCCCCAAAAATGAGTCCTGATCCTTCAATGTGCACTCAACTCCCATGGAAGAAACTGGCTTAAACCTTGCAGCTGAAATCGCACTCTGATATTTAAAAACAGGATAAACGTACGAGTACATAAGCCACTCTTCATCAGGAAAAATATCTTTAATGAGTTAATTTCATCTTAATTTACGATACTTGCCTCACGCCTCGCCATCTCCAACTGTTTTCAACTGCATGAACTCGCATCCTCTTGGCTACGAAAAAAACCTTGTATCAGTTAAACTTTGCCCCATCGCGGGTCATATTTAACCCAACTCCGGTAAACTTCTATGAGGTGAGTTCAAACTTCACCTGAGCACAGGAAAACTTAAATCCAACTTACCAAGATCCATATCAGGGCACGCCGTGCAGGGACCTTCACGCATCGTCCACACTCAAAGCCTAAAATAATTTTCTGATTCTGTTCAACAACCGAAAATTTCGTTATTGTTTTGTACTGTCAAAAGTTTGACCGCGCAATAGAAAAGACTATACATACCTCAATTCGGTAGCGTCGATAACTGCATTTCAGCTCTGATGAGTGTAGCCAAAAACACCGAACACTCAAGTCGCGCGCTCCCATTCGATTACGTTCGAAATTGCACCGGGGTTTATTAAATGACACTGCCACACAACCCCTCACCAAAATGAAACTCGAGCTTTTTTCTCGGATTGACACCACTCGAATTATAGAGAAAATATAATGCGAAACAAATTACATGTGTAGTCGCGTGTTCTTAGCACCGTATCTATGTTTCGACAACTTTGCTTTCTCTACATTTCGGTTTTACTTAAATCACAGCAACAAAGAAAGAGAATCTTTGACGGAGTTTTTTCACAGCAAGGCTGCAGCATCAAGCCATTTAGCTTGAATAACAATTACCCGTCCAACAGTTTAGCTTAAATGACACACATCCCACAGTTTAGCTTGAATAACAAGTACACGTTCAACAATTTAGTTTGAATAACAAATACACATCCAACAGTTTAGTTTGAATAACAAGTACATATCCAGCAGTTTAGCTTAAATAACAACAAATACAAGACAAAGCCGTTGAATGACGTGAAAAAATAAATTTCTAGACTTCTTTCACAATAACACGTTGACTACGTGTTGGTACATACAGGGGTAGTACAAAATAATGGAAACACCTTAAAAAATTAACAAAATATATTTTAATATGGTTACAGTCTCAATTCTCCGAGGCATTTATTCATACAAATTGCGAATCGTTTCCAAAGGAATTTTAGTCCATTCCTCAGTTAAAACACCCGGTTCTTTTAAAGACGATGGTGGCGGAAATCGACTTCTTACGAGAATTCCTAAAATCGACCATAAATGCTCAATAATGTTGAGGTCTGGGGATTGTGGTGGCCAGATGAGCTCAACTTCATTAGAATGTTCCACGTGCCATTCTTTAAGAATTCTAACTGTATGGATTAGGGCATTATCAGCTTGAAAGATGGCGTGTCCCTCCGGAAACAGTTATTGAACTATAAGATGAACTTGGTCGCCCAAAATTCCTAAATAGTCTCGGCTGTTAACTCTTCCATAAAGGGAAATCATTGGCTCGGCAGATTTCCAAGAAATAGCACCCCAGATCATCACAAGACCCTCACATGTTTCACGGTTGGGAGAAGGCAGTCTGAATTGAATGCTTCTTTCGGCTGTCTCTAAATGTACACTTGGCCGGAAGTCAGAAATAAGGTAAACGATGATTCGTCAGAGAAAATTACATTTTTCCACTGCTCGAAGAACCAGTTCTGGGGGTTTCTACACCACTCTAAACGGTTTGAAACATTTGTCTTTGAGAGCAGAGGTTTTCTAATTGCAGCTCTTCCATGGAATCCAAATTTGTGCAGCTATCGACGAACAGTTTTTGTGGAAACTGAATTCTGTAAGTGTTCATTGAGCTCTGCAGTGGTTTTAGGAGCTCTGAGTTCATTGAGCTCTGAAATAAAAAATACTCAAGGTTAATCATATGCATACAAATAATCAGGCTTATGTATAGTTGACAAAGAAAACTACTCTAATACGACACTTCATGTAAGACAACCCAATAGCAGCAAAACATGCGCTCACGCACACAAGTTGCATAGAGGAGGCGCCCTTCACGACTTAACTTGAGAGTGGGGAGTCCATTAGAAAATTACTGCCGGTTACTTCACAAGGAAAGCCTAGTAGGTCGAGCCACCAGGTCTCGAGGGGCCGGAACTTAACGTGACCCTACCTCACTGAGGCTAATAAATAACACTAGGCGATAACTTCTGCTCGCAGTAAGCTAGCATCATGAGCACTTCCAGCAGCCACCTAATGAACATTAAACGTTAATCAAGAGAACTACAGTTACAACTTCAGTACGCCCTGTTGAAATATGCGTAAAACGGAACTTCTACGGCAGGGGCGTGAATCATTCGTGCTCGCTTGATGATAACGAACCAACATTCAGTCAAGTTTGAATTACACTCGGCCGTGTTGATTGCACGTCATGTGGCATATTGACAGCTTGATGAATACTGAACAAGTCAAACTCAAAGGACAATATATTTTCAAAAACAGATCAATATAACATCTCTTGATATTGACATGCCTAGAAGCCGCATGAAAAATTGATAGTTACGAATTCAACTGTATTTGATAAACAAATAAAGGAGAAATTATGTACCGCAGAGCAAAATACATCAGGCATTTGTTTGGCAGCGAGACGTAATGAAGACAGCAGAGCTGTAGTTTAAGTGTTGCCTAACATGCTTGCAACAAAGTTTGGCACTATACTTGTACGAGCTTACACTGTGTTTTGGCACTGTTTAGGCATTCCGTATTGTAGGGTTCTAGCACAAAATTCCTCGACAGAACTATTGATTCATTTGACTTTTAAAACAAGTTTGCACTAATCCTTTTAAATATGCGATAAACTAAAAGAATATGCGGCGATACGTGTTAAAATGGGTGAATAATGTCTAATTTCTTGTTAATGATTGATTCAATGTATATAAAAAAGGGGTAAAGGTTTATCTGCCTACTTTTAATTGTATAATGAGTTATTTTCTCTCTCATGATTTATGTAATCTTGGTTTCAATGCATGGTTTTCTGCATGCTATCCTTCTGTTATGCCTAAACCTAGATGTCGCTCTAGTCCCAATAGCCTAAATCGTCGCCGCCGAGATCTAGTTCCCAAGTCCTCAGTCTAAGTCCAAGTCCTTGCATCTATCCTTACTACCGTTTTTATACGAGCCTTGCTCCTCCCACGTATTTTTTCATTTCATTTTCCAATCTCCCTATTTGTTTAATGATCTGAACTGGGTTTCAAAGCGTCTGCGATACCCCCCACCCACTCTTCGATCAGCTTGACGACTGCCTAATTCTCGATTCACAGGGTCCCTTCCAATAAATTTCTTTTGTTTGACATTCCTTTCAGCTACGAGCATAATATTTCGACCATCTCACCATACTGCTTATGTTTCCCCTTCAGCCCTCGCGCTCGCCTCTCTATTGTTTGTTTTTGTGATGGAGCGCCGTCGCCGCTTCACACATGATACCTTGTCCTTGAAAGATACACACACCCAATACATTTACTTCATACATCGCCTGGAATATGAAAACCTATGCATATATCATGACTATCATGACTATCACGACACATGTCGTACCCTGGAGACAAGAAATTTGAGCTTGCAAAGTCAAATTTCTCCCGTAATATTATAGATAACAAGGAAAAATTCTTTTTATCGTATTCCTACCTTTTTTAATAGTATTTTATTCCTTCCTTATTCACAACAATGTTAATTCATACCCTTCGTTTATGCACCTCACGTTTTAATCCTTACATTCCACGTTGTTCGTTACATAATACACATTTGAAACATAACATTACTATATTAACACGTTTCCTGCGATTGCCTAGCCGGTTCAAATCTTAACTTTGTACACACAGTCACTAAAAAGATTTGAAAAAATTACAGAGCCTAATCTGAGTGACCCACCAGTGGGTCACTTCGCAGGAAATGCGTTAATCTGACAAAATGCATGTATGCACATCATAACGCATCTCTATTTAACACATTTATATGTCCACTGAATATATTTACACAAATTGTAACTACGCATTTGACTTCATCCTCTCAATTTCGAAGCACATTGTAAATCACTTGGAACATTGTTATTGTAGTCTCGGTGCAATGCATAGTAATTGTTAGTGCATAAAAAAATTATAAAAAATTATTTTTTGTTCACATTGTTGGCACACATGATTATATTTGCTGTCAATATCATTAGCACACGGCAGTGATGTTTCGTCTTCAAAATTGGTAACATAGAGTTATTTTCCAACGTCGTTGGGTTTCATCCCTTCTTTTAATGACGACTTAACGTTCAATTAACTATGGTTAAATGTAATCATATTTCCTTTCAATATTGTTGGGATCTTGTCCATCTTTTACGTTTTACTCTCAACATTGTTGGGAATTATTCCATCTTTTATTGAAAACTGAAGCGTTCAATTAACAATGGTATTGTTAATTTTCACGGCGTCTCGGTATTGCCAGCTAACGAGTATCTCTCTGTCCCTTTTTCCTCTAATACAAATTCCAATTTATTTATAATTATTATATATCCTGACCTGTCAGGACAGTTTCTCTGCATTCTATTTCGGTGTAGAATACTTGGTCACAAAAATCACGTCATGAATAAGCACGAAAATGGGTAAACGAACAAAACAATATTTTGAAATAAATATCACTCTATTCCCTACTAACTCCTAAAGAGCCAAATACATAAAGAATTTGCCTGTCTGCAAGTACAAAATAATTAAGCATTACACGTAAACTAACACTTGTTAGTGACTCTGCTGTGCATCTCGATCGCAACTCTCCTTACATACTCGATCACATACTGGGTTTACATTCTGATCTACCAGCCTCATGTAGTTGACACGTTGAACATGTTCACGTTGTATTACATACAGAAAATTCTAGTTTTCACGCATCCACGTTCACCCATATTGATCATTCTGTTGTAATTACATCGAATCGTCAATACGAAATCATCGCCGAAACAATGATCATCCTGCTACTCTTGTTCACTTGAACATTGAATTCTATCACTGTTAAATTCTAAACCCTTATAATATTGTCACAAATGCGTCGCTGGTAAGTAAACCCTCGTAAACTAAAAAAATTCAATAACATTTTCAATGTATATGATTGACAACTCAACTATCCTCGGAATCTCAATCACCCTGAACTTGTGGAAATTATTTGGACAAATGCACAACTGAAATTTCTTATTGCATTTCGCGTGACCCTCACTAAAATAATTATTCTAGCGGCAAATAATCCCTTACGGCTCGTGCAGTCTCGTTCTCTTTCTCTGTTAGCAGTAACTAAAATGAAACACCACTTCCTCTAATCTACGGTATTCTCCTGCCACTTTTCAATCGACTCCGAAATTCAACACTGATGAAATGGATCTAAATTCTAACTCCCCTTTCACTTTTCAATGAAACACAAAAATATAACCCCGACTAATTCCCTTTTCACTTCTCAATGAAGCAAAATAAATCTTTTAACCAAGATTAACTCTTCTCTCACTTATCAGAAAAAAAATTGTAGACTACGTTGAATCTTGTTGACCCATAACTCCAATGAAACTGACATTATAATGGGCTTTAACCTATCACATGACTTGATGCCACACCTTAAATTTTCGAAATGCTGAATTTTGCACTCTTTACGCAAAATTTAATTCCAATGGAGTCTTGACTTGCATAAGACAAAAATAACTTCAACACGAAATCAGAAAATATACTTATATGTTACCCCAAATTTTTCAAATAATGAACGTAAATTCAATCGCCTGCACAACATTGTTACACAGTTTCCTGGAAGTGAAAAAAAATTCCCAGAAGCAAACAAAAAAATGCTGCCCCTTGGAAGAAAAAATTCCAGAAACATACACAAATTTTTCCTCTCACTTGCCACAAAAAAGGTACACGTAGGGAAACCTTTATTTGCCGTTGGGCTTTAGAGTTGTTATGGTGAGGCGATACGAGTTAAAATGGGCGAATAATGTCTAATTTATTATTAATTATTGATTTAATATACATAAAAAAGGGCTAAAGGTTTATCTGCCTACTTTTAATTGAATAATTATGAGTTCTTGTCTCTCTCATGATTTACGTAATCTTGGTTTCAATGCATGGTTTTCTGCATGCTATCCTTCCGTTGGATTTGAATTAATACTTGCAATATCGATATATTAAATGCAACAAACATCCATAGATGATCGCACTAAAGGTACTCGAATCCTCTGAATACATGACAGGGTAGAAGGTGCTCCCAGTACTCCTTTTCAATAGCAAAAATTTAATACGTTATTTTAAACATCACGAGATGGGAAAAGTGAGTTATCTACCACATTTTTGCATATGAACCACAACATGATGTCCTATTAAACAGTGCATTAGTATTGGATCAATTGCATACTTAATACTTGAAAAATTAAATGTGCACACGAAATAATTGTTAAATCAATGGGTGTTAACATCAGATTACAAAATCTACCCTGTCGCTAACCTCGTTCACATTGAGAATAATAATATTAGAACTTGATGATTGACTACAATGTTTGACACTCACGATGTAACACCATAGAGATGCCGCTAATTTTCCCCTCTAATCACGGTGCCCCTAAAACCGCCCATGCCTAAACCTAGATGTTGCTCTAGTCCCAATAGCCTAAATCGTCAACAAGATCTAGTTTCCAAGTCCTAAGTCAAAGTCCAAGTCCTCGCATCTATCCTTACCACCGCTTTTATATGAGCCTTGCTCCTCCCAAGTATCTTTTCATTTCATTTTCCAATCTCCCTATTTGTCCAATGGTTTGAACCGGGTTTCAAAACATCTGCAATATCCCTCCGCCCCCTCTTCAATCAACTTGATGACTGCCTAATTCTCGAATCACATGGTCCCTTCCAATAAATTTCTTTTGTTTGATATTCCTTTTAGCTACGAGCATAACACTTCGACCATCTCACCCTACTGCTCATGTTTCCCTTTCAGCCCTCGCGCTCGCCTCTCACTTGTTTATTTTTGTGAGTTGGTCCCCCGTCGCCGCTTCACACGATACCTCGTTCCTTGTAGGAAACACACACCCAATACATATGCTTCATACATCGCCTGGAACATGAAAACCTATGCATATATCATTACTATCACGACAAATAATATCGATCCTAACGACTACAAGCATCTAGAGCCCCTTTCGCATTTATTACATTCCAAATCACTTGAGATCTGTATTTTCAACTAGACTATGGATCGTCCTATGTAGCGCTAAATTGACGTAAGCTTCTTTGTTTCGTGCTCCATTACACACACTGCACTCGAGAAGCCACAGCTCATCGCGAAAAAATGGACCATATATTCCAATAGTTGGAGTGTACTGCACTCGCAATCAACCAGATACATAAGGCTGTGTAGCAAACGATAAAAACTACAAAACGAAATAAAGAAATCACAGTTGCAGCACAAGCTAAAACTAACCCGAAAAGCTTCTACAAATATGTGAACGACAGACCACTCAAGAGAGACACTGTTGGACCACTGATTGATTCTGAGGGCTCAACGCAAACGAACAGCACAAGCAAAGTCAAAATTCTTAATACATACATTACTTCTGTGTTCACTCACAAAAACTTAACTGAAATCCCGCAACCTCATGCTTTAAACACTCAAGAAATCCTGTCAGATGGCGTATTTACAGTAGAAGAGGTAGAGGAACAGCTCAGCATTTTAAACCCATTTAAGTCAACTGGACCCGATGTCCTTGGTCCCCGGATACTCAAAGAAACAGCCGAAGTAATAAGCAAACCTCTAACAAACATCTTCAATCGATCTCTTGAAACTGGGATAGTTCCGGATGATTGGAAGCGCGCAAATGTCACTCCTGTTTTCAAAAAGGGGAACAAACAAATCCCTAATAACTATCGTCCAATCAGTCTAACATGTCATCAGCAAAACAATAGAAAGACTACTCAAAGTCCGTATAACAAAGCACCTTACTGACCAAAATCTTATTAATGACACCCAGCACGGTTGCAGAGAAAAACGTAGCTGCCTCACAAATCTCTTTGACTTCTTTGGAGAAGTTAACCGCATATACGATCGTACAAAAGCCGTAGACCTTGTATATCTAGACTTTCAAAAAACCTTCAACAAAGTTCCCCACGAGACTCATGGCCAAAGTGGAAGCGCATGGAATACGAGGCAACTACTCCCGATGGATACGAAACTGGCTCACTGGACGCACTCAACGCATGGTGATTCACGATGAAACAAGTGATTCAGCGCTTGCAACATCAGGAGTCCCTCAAGGGAGCGTTTTAGGCCCGCTCCACTTCATCCTCTATTTTAAAGATCTTGATGTCGGAATCATCAGTAAAATCAACAAATTCGCCGATGACACGAAACTCTGTCACAGAGCATTCACCGAAAGGGACAGAGCAACTATCCAATCAGACCTCAACCGTCTTCTACCATGGACTGAAACATGGCAAATGAGCTTCAACATTGAAAAATGTTCAGTAATACACGTTAGTGCAAATAACCGGCATTTCCAACACACGATGTATGATATACCTATTAAAACAGTCCAGCAACAAAGAGATCTAGGTGTCATTGTCACTGAAAATCTCAAACATGACAAACAAGTGGAAAAAAGCATCAAAAATGCGAGCAGGATTCTTGGTTTCATTGCACGAAACTTTGAATACAAGTCAAAAACATAATATTACCGCTCTATAAAGCGCTAGTCCGGCCTCATTTAAAATATACAGTGCAACTCTGGTCTCCTACCTTACGAAAAGATTTTAATAAAATGGAAAAAATACAACAGAAAGCAACGAAGACGATTTCAGAACTCCGCAATCTCAGCTGCAAAAGACGTCTTCAACGCCTTGAACTTGTATCCCTAACACAAAGAAGACCGCGAGGGCAACTTATTGAGACCTTTAAGTATCTCAACGGCCTCAACAATGTTACCCTGGCAATACGAACCAGAAATAACGGTCAAAAACTATTACTGAGAAATTTCAAGATATCTCAAGCTATGAACGTTTTTTCCGGTTAAAATTGCCGCAACTTGGAACCAGCTGCCAGAAAACATAGTTTCTGCTGGCACTGTGAACACATTCAAAAATCATTTCGATAAATTTTGGATTACAAACCCCCTCAGGTATTACATCCTACTGTCCCTAACTCCTTAACACGTTGACTCCGAAGTGGTACGTATGTCTACCACTGAGGTTAGCTTCTGTAATTTTTTCAGATCCTTCTAGTGACTATGCGTACTAAGTGAAGATTTACACCAGTCAGGCAATCGGAGGCAACGTGTTAAAGCTAATGTATGATTGAGATAAATGCTCGTGACATAAACGCCTGTGCGTGAGTGATATGTGTGCACATGACTAAATTTCCTTACGTGGTTAAGGTGTACGTGTATGACTGATGGATTTACTATACACGGCATGGGACTTCGGTACTGAACCAAGAATAGGCTAAACGGCTCGTTCCTATTGCCTTATTCTATTCTTATTCTATTTTACTAGTGCCAGAAAATTTCAGCAACGAGTACTCATAGAGAAAACCTACATAATATGAATATTCCCTAATTACTGATGAATGAGATGTTGAATAGCTTAAAACATACGCGTAGTTCATTATAAACTTGAGCAACTTCATACTACTGCTAACACGGGAACACGGCAACCGAATGAGATGTTATGTGTGTATGTACTACGAAATGACTGCAATTAGCGTAAAATTGGCAACACAAGCAGTAATCAGAGAGCTTCGTACTGAACCTCATGGCACCATGCACAATTAAATAGCAAAGCAAGCAAAACATGGGAATTAATGAACAGTGAAGCTCAATGCCAACAAGACAAGACAAGTCACTGGTATCAGGGCATTCGCACTCAATTCCTCGAGACCTCACGTCATGAGAACTCGTGTATCACAAAACGTTTTGGAGCAAAGTTAACCCTACACGTCACGAACTAATTTGTAGGTGTGCCACAACTTCGCAGTCTGTGTTGCTCGTGACTGAAGCACCGGTAGTAATATAAACAAAATATATTTGGAACGAACACTTCACACAAGCGCCGTACAAGTCACATTCTCTACATGATGTTGAGAGATGAATTTAAACTTGTTAAAAACATTCAACTTACATGTGGTTCAAGACTCACACCCGGGCATAAATAATTGTGAAGTCCGTTGCAGTTAGCATACTTCTCACAGTTAGGTGAATAAGTATTCGATACGTCTTGAAAAATTAAACTTTTTAATATTTCTTCAGTATGTGACAATGGTTTTAGAAATGCCCCTCGTTACCAGGGTCGATGATGAACATTATTTTATTTTTTCCTTATGACTCTGGTACATCTGAATTAAACGGGAATATCATGTTGAGCACAACTCAATTATACTTCCATGACTAACCCTAATACAATCACCTGGCTGGCATCGATTTTAGGGTTTCTTGTTCGAAATGAAATATAAACTATAATGTTGGTACTAGTCACTTCGACTGCAATGCAATCGTCTTCACAGAGCCGCAATGTTACCAAACGAAGAAAGAACGGCTTGTCATAAGGACGACCAATACATAGTGACAAGGGAAGCCTCCACAACAGACGAAATAGGAAATCAAGAAAGATTTTAGTGCGAATGGCGGCGTCAAATGCGAGTCATACCCAGACGGATGCAAAAATGAGGTAACACACAAAAATTAAGTAATACACCAACTTCAACTTCTAATTACAAATTTTATAACATAATTACCATATATTTAAACGATTTAACATGTTTACATGTCATTAATGAAATTAAAAATACAGTTTTAATGTTTCATTTTGAAATAAATGACAAAATTTGTTTCTGCCCCAGATCCATTACCGCGGCTCTATATTCCATCATCCTGTAAACGATTCGTATAGCGTCAAGTCCCCGTACGCTCAATCAGATGAGTAGCGTATACGACGCGCAATGCTTTGTTGCAAACAAAATTTAACAGAGATTTTATTAAACAGAACATGCTCACCACCAGCGTCCGAAGAAAGAAGATCTCCAGCGCACATTATTACCTGAAACAAAGAAAAATGTGAGAAAAACATCACAAGAAGAAAACAAGCCAAAAGTATAAATGACAACATGAACGAGACAACAGGAGCACAATCCAATGTGCTCCTCCCTACTAATGCTAAGCAATATTCGTTCATGTGCTTATAGTGTTCGTAACGAAGCTGTGCGCTTTCATTAGGTCCTCATGGACATAACGTTTATCAGCATACGAAAGCCGAGAACAGAAGACAACGATTCAGATCTCAGAAACATGAAACGAAGACTCTAGTACAGTGATTCTCAAACACGGTGCCGCGGCACACTAGTGTGCCGCGAGACCAAATTTAGTGTGCCGAGAAACAAGAAGGCATCACAAAAATCTACGCGTAACTTTCATAAAGTTTAAAACTAATTTCCTCCCAAATCTTGAGGCATGTAAATTATTATTCAAAGTGTTAAATTTTAGCGAGTTCAAAGTTCAGGTTAAGCACCGCAAGGAGTGCCACGAACACCAAATTGTACCGTAGTTATTGAAAAACATTGTGGATCTCAGTATGGCACTTTATTATCATAATTATATAAAACGCATTCAATTATAACTTTTATCTCGAGAACAAATAGAGAACTACATATACTTCAAAGTACGAGCTTTTCGTTCATGTCATGTCAATAATTTTCGTTTAACTTTGATTAAATTCAGATTACTTGCTTGCTGTCATTTTACCTTCACTATCGAGGGGAATTAGACGATAAATCAAGTCAACGAAGTGCTTTTACCTGCATATAAGCCATATATTATGAATATCACAAGTTCGAAAATTTTTCAATGTTTCTTCTACCATATTTTAAAGCTGAACGAAACAATTTGAGAGCTAGCACAGTGGCGTGACTGCCACACCACTGTGGTGCCACCTAATTAGTTTGTCACTGCCTGTTATGGAATACGTGAGTGACAGTGTGTGTTAACAGTTTTATAATATAACTCCTCCTCTCAATAACAATGGATAAGTTCATGAAAAGAAAAGTACTAAGTGACGATAGTGAGTCCACTAACAGCAAGCAAATGACAAAACCTGTCAACTCTAGTGTGAAAAAAACTAAAGTTCACCACGACCAAAGATACAAGGATGAATATTTGCAGTTAGGATTTTCTTGGACTGAATCAGTTGAGCAGCCAAGTCCATTATGTGTTGTTTGTGGTGATACGTTGTCCAATGAATCGATGTTGCCAAGGAAATTAGAGACACTTCACTACTAAACATTCCTATCTCAACAATAAAGATGTTAGCTATTTTCAAAGATTGTTAGATCAGCAAACAAAGCAAGAAAATCTTGTCCAAAAAACTTTGAACATATGAGAAAGAGCTCAACTTGCTTCCATCGAAGTGGCAAAACTGATAGCAGTGAAATCTAAACCTCATACTCTCGCTCAGTTAGTTATTTTGCCCGCTTGTAGGAAGATGGTTAAATGCATGTTAGGAGAAAAAGCTGAAACGGAAATAAACAAAATACCACAATCAAATGATACAATAAGAAGGAGAACTTCAGATTTATCAACGAATATTGAAAATAAAGTACAGAGCTTAATGAAAGTATCAAAATTTGCCTTAATAGTTGATGAATCGACTGACACAAGCAACAGTGCTCAGTTGCTTGTATTTGTGGAAATGAAATCAGTTTCATTTCATGGAAATGAAATCATCAATCAGTTTTTGTGCTGTAAGGAGATGCAAACAACTTGCAGAGGTTAGGATATTTTTGATGTTGTGACAAGCTATCTTGAAAAAATTAATTTGAGCTGGAAGTCTTGCGTTGGCATTTGCACTGATGGAGCACCATGTATGGTTGGCAGTATTAAAGGCTTCGCTTCACTAGTACAGAAAGAAAATCCAAAAGTCATTCGTACACATTGCTTTTTACATCGAGGAGTTCTATTGTCAAAAGTATCGCAGGAAGATTTGAAGGTGTTGCAGAAAGTTATTGAAATAGTCAATTACATTAAAAGTAAGCCATTGAAGTCGAGGGTGTTTGAAGCATTGTGCAAAGACATGGATTCTAATCATGTTCACTTACTTATGCATACCGAAGTTCGATGGCTATCGAAAGGTAAAGTCTTAGCTCGTGTTCATGATTTACACAAGGAATTGACTGCATTTTTTGAAAAAGAAAAGATTGAACGATTTTGTAATTATCTCAAATGTGTTTTTTGGATCTCTAAAATGGAATATGTGACAGACATATTCTGTCATCTTAATACTGTTAACAGTAGCATGCAAGGCCAAAATGAAAATATCCTCACCTCAACGGATAAATTGGTATCTCTCAAAAAGAAAACTGATATTTGGAAAGTCAGAGTCGAAAAAGGTGAAACTGATATGTTCCCTACAATGCGTAGCTACAGCTAAAAGAAAATGATCCCTATTATAGTAAAACATTTGTCTATACTCGGAGAAAGCATTCGCCATCATTTTCCGTCATTGAACACAGAAAAGTACAACTGGATTCGAAATCCGTTCATTGATTTTCCTCATAATGAACTTCAATTACATGAAGAAGAAGAAGAAGAAGAATAATTAGCAAGTATTTCAAGTGACCGCAGCTTGAAAATGAAACATTCTGCGGTCCCTATCGATGCCTTTTGGATTTCCACAAAAAACGAAAACCCAGCCTTATCAGATAAAGCTCTGGCAGTCCTCTTGCAATTTTCGACTGCTTATTTGTGTGAATTAGGGTTCTCTACATTGCACAATATAAAAATGAAGCGAGAAAAACTACGCTCCACTGAGGAAGAAATGCGAGTGTGCTTATCCCATGCACACACACGTTTCCCACTAATAACGGCAAGTGGAAACAACCAGCACTAAAAATTTTAAACCAAATTAGCAGTTAAGTTTTGTTATTCGCATTTAAAATTTTTCCCTTCGAGGCTTAGATCTTTTAAAAAATGTAGCTATAGAATAATAATTTTCCATAGTTCACAGAACGTTTGCAGTATGTGAGCCGCGACATTTTCAATGGTTGATAAATGTGCCGCGAGTTACAAAAGTTTGAGAAACGCTGCTCTAGTAGATGAAAAATTTTCATGGTACCAAACCGAATGCAGTCTTGTAAAATTTCTTACCCGATTCCTTCCACAAGATCAAGCCTAGAGCAAATCCGTGCAACAGGCAAGGCAATTCACGTAAGTACGTCGGGGAGAAGACGCAATCAAAGGCTTCCAACACCAGAAATCGCAGCGATATCAATACCTAGTGCTGCTATAAGTGCCAGTGTATGAAAGCCTATCTCGCTTTAACTTGCTAGTCTCTAGCTACTCTTAGGAGGGTATGGCAAACTACAAAATTATTCTACTGCCCCACACCGTGTCCCAGTGCCCTACACACCGTGTCCCAGTGTCTGTGATGAGGCTCAACCCACGGTGGAGCGATATAATCAGCCACGCGACCGCCGGTTGTATCACTCAATTTCCATGAGCCATGGCCATGAGTGTCCCAACAATAAATATCCAGAAGCCCTAACGGGCAGCGTTGAAGAGGTTTGTCCTGCAGTGTACCTTCACGATTTAACAAGGAATATGTACCACTCATTAGCGTTCCACGAAAGTGTGCTGTTTAGTGTCTGTACTCGTCAGTATACCAAGGAGACTTCATGTTCCCCAAAACCTCATATGAATTTTACAATTTAGAAATTTTCCTCAGACATAACCTTAGCTACGCACAAACGAAGTAGTCATATTTGTTGGACGAGTCTGTCGTGGGTTCCGTTGTTCACGATCTTTCCAATTTCCCATCCCGTCTTCTCGCTAGGAGGCCTGCGTTCCGCGCATTAACCTCATGCACAAGCATGCACTTTCTCTTGGTTTCATCTTTTCACCAAGTTACCAGTTTCTTTTCGAGACGTATTTTATACTCCTGTGCTAATTATACTTACCACTTATAATAATGCATATATCATTTAGCCGGTTTCAGCAAGCAGTACCAAACGAGACAGTGGAATGGTGCACCCATGAGGCATCTCGTGAGCGAAATCTTACCGAAAGTACTGTAATAACCACGTCTATTATCCTGAAGTTATACAATCTCGAAAGTATTAATATCAAATCTGCAGCGAAAAATATCTTTATAAAGTTCATGTACACGTATTACGAGTTGAAATATTATGAAATTGACTTGACAGTAATAGCCAGCCATCACCAAAATGAGTCACAAAGAAGATGACAATAAACTACTTCCAACAAGAAATGGCAAAGGTCGCCTGCTCCATACGACGAATCACGAAGCCAGCGGAAAGAAGTCAAATGAAGACACCTGGAGGAAACACGAACAAGGCTAATTGAAATTGAAAACATTACAGTACACATGCCAGTGCTACGTCAGCTTCGCAACACGGTGCTGACACTACTCAAGTGTTAGCTGGTAGCTCGATCTCGCTCAGAAACAAGCACAGCTGAGAGGTGCAAGCGCTCACGCAGGGCAGAGCGTCAACAGCACTTGCTCTCTGAGTATTGAATTGCGGTAAAATAATTAACTTCCTCAAAGAGATCTACATGCATACCGAATTCTATTTTATACATTACACATCTTTTAGCGTACAGACGAGCGAGTTTGGGATGTTGTCATCAATAGACATACACAGAAAAAATTGACTAAATTTTCAGGACAAATAACATCAGTACAATCACAGCACACGTTCTCGACATTTGACGTTAGTTTTCCAGTGGCGCCAGGATTGTCGACCTGGGCTTCATGGACGAGAATATAAGGGGGTGCAAGAGGCCGAAAGTAGTCAATTTTGCAGAAAAAGGTAAAATTAGTTTAAAAATAACCTTAAAAGGAGTTTGGAAGGCATCGTATTCGTGCGGAAAGGATGTCAAGGAAGCATTAGGCCCAGCCAACACTCTGGTACAATTCAGGGCATTGCTGTTACTGCACAGCCAATACTGAATGAATATGGGAGCCTTCAATTTTTTTAATTTTGTCAATTTTCCAATTATACGCCTCCCGTTTCCTCATGCAATAGTTTACTCACACTTCCTGACGGCTAATCCTCCCGCCCGTAAAACGTGCATCACTTCTGTCGGTACCTCGGAGCAACAGCTCCCCCAGCAACAGGCGACCCACCTTCTGACCACCACCACCTAGTGCTTCGCGGGACCGCAACTTCTTAACTCCCATAACTTTTGCTGCATTGCAGCCCAGCGCGACGGACGTACACACAGACAACGGACGCGTACACAGAGCGCCAAAAGCAACGCTATGCAACCAACGCACCAGCATGCATCTATAGTATGTACAGCGGCGGCAAAATAATACAACACGTTGATTAAATCACCAGATTGCACATTTATAGACCACGTACAATTACGAAAATTGAACTATATATAAACAATAGTATAAAAAGATTAATAATATATCTAAAACCCACAAATATTTAATAGAAAAAAATATAGAGGAACATGTATAATAAATACGTGAATAAAAGTTTACAACACATTTCAAGATATACATACATTAATACTTCGTTGCATAGCCCTTATTATTTATGGCTTCGAGACGTTTGTATTAGTTCACTACCAGTCTTTTACAAGTTTCGGGCGTAATCTTATTCAATTCTTCAATGCAAATTTCTTTTATTTCAGCAATGTTATTGGGACTCCTCCTCTGAATCTTCAATTTCAATTCCCTCCACAAGTTTTCGATCGGATTCATGTCCGGGGATTGACTTGGGCATTCTAAATTGTTTATCTTCTTCATCCTCAACCAATCCTTGGTTTCGCTTGCAGTATCCTTTGGATTGATGTGTTGTTGGAATTTCCACCCACGTTTCAATTTTAACAAACGAGCTGAAGGTAGGAGTTGCTCTTCCAATATTACACGATATTTCCTGTCATTCATGATTCCTTCAATGATGTGAAGTTTACCTACCCCTGATGAGCTGAAACATCCAAACATCATGATTGAGCCACCTCCAAACTTAACAGTGGGTATGGTGTACTTTGGTTTATACTCTTCGTTTTGTTGCCTCCAAATATGGTTTGTACTGTTTCTCCTGAATAGTTCGATTTTGGTTTCATCTGACCATAGTACTGAGTTCCAAAACGCTGCTGCTAGTTCAAATAGTCGTTCGCATACTTCAGCCTGGCCTTGACGTAACGTTTTTGGAGAAGTGTCCTTCGAGGGATGCAGGAGCGAAGACCTTCACGGCGTAATGCCCTGCTGATCGTGTGTTTGCTGGTTTCGATTCAAGATGCCTTGAGATCATCCTTTAATTCTTCACGAGTAGTTTGAGGTCTCTGTACTACTGTTCGGACCAATTTTCGAGCAGCATGGTCGTTAATCTTCCGTGGACGGCCAGTTCGAGGCTTGAGGAGTCGTATTCCGGCATTTCAACTTACGTATTATGGTTCCAAGCGAGACTATAGGAACACGCAGTTGTGCACTTATCTTCCGATATCCCAAACCTTCATTACGGAGCTCCACAATACGTTTGCGAAGATCTTCGCTGATGTCCTTATTCTTACCCATGCTTACAAAATTTCAGAACGAGAGCTGCTGTACCAATGATACGTTTTTGGAGATGAATGTTGACGAGAGTTCGGTTGCCAAATAGTAGAATGTATTAGAACATTCTGGAATAGTCCTGCAATAATTTTCATGTATAATATCGAGAAAAAAGTCGGGTATTGTAAACTTTTGTTCCCGTATTTATTATACATGTTCCTATACATTTTTTCTATTAAATATTTGTGGGTTTTAGATATATTACTAACCTTTTGATACCATTGTTAATATATATGCCAATTTTTGTAACTGTGCGTGGTCTTTAAACGTGCAATCTGGTGATTTAATCAATGTGTTGTATTATTTTACCCTCCACTGTACATACATACTCTCCCTGGAAACAGTTGGAGCAAACAATTTTCGCTGTTGGTCAGAAACAGCGCAGAGAAAAAAAGTCCAAGAACTTAACTCCTACTTGCAACGTTTTTCATGATGTTTTTAAAAATTAATAAAAACAAAGATAACGAACATATTTCCCGAATGTTTTCCTTAGCATTAAAACGCAATAACATTTTCTCAACTGTATCAACTGATTCCGACCAGGGAGAGTATAAAACAATAAATATGTAAAAGGGTGCGAGGGCTACTTCAAAACACGTCGCTTTCAGTTCATTAAACACTCGAATCATTTATATACTGTACATCTATTTTAGATAACGCATTTGAATTATTAATGCAGATTCTTCCGAAATGCCCAGGGTGTTGTACATCAAATTTCCGGTTACTGTGATGGTTTTAGGAGTTGTAAGTAGTGAAGGTCATGTCATTCTACCTTACATTTCTTCTCGCAGTCTTAGGGTTAATACTGCTAAATACATTGATGTTCTGAAAACGGTTAAGCCCTGGATAGATAAAGTGTCCAATGGAAGGCTACACATCGTTCAGCAAGACTTAACACCTTCTCACAAAGCCATGGTAACCCAAGATAGATTTTCAGAGTTTTTACGATCATGTGATCACTAATTTTTGGCCTAAAAACTTGCCAGATTTAAATCCTATGAATTCTTACGTGCAGAGCGTTGTGGAAAGGAGTGAGACTAATCGATATCCTCATAGTGCCATATTGCACGGTAGGACGCAATTGTTCAGGTGGTGTCCGAAATGAATAGGAACCATTTAATTTCAGCTTGTCAGCGGTTTCGGACCCGCATAGAAACGGCAATTGAAGCCAAAAGTGGCTTCGTACAATAATTTGATCAGGAATTCTCAAGTGTATTTGTACGAATTTGATTAAACGTATATATTTTTGTCTAAGATACTATTGTACACTTGACATACTAAAATTACCTCAAACAGCCCTCGTACCCTATCTAACTTAAAATTCCACAATTTATAACTTTTTTCGTATATTTTGACGAATTGAGAAGCAAATTCAGTTCGATTGATACTTAAAAAAATGTTTTTTCTTGAATAAAGTCCTTGTTTCGAAATGTCTCGACAAACATCTTTTGATAATATCCAATGCAACTTCCACGCAACTAATGATGCAACTTATCTTGAAAAATAGCGGATGGTCCCGTATGCTGCAACGGCCACACACTCAGCACACCAATATGACTTAACGAGCGCGACTGATGTGGACGCTCAACACCAGCGAGTTTGTGCATGGCAACTGTACAATCCCGAGTGCCGTGCACGGCTACTAGAGAGGCCGCTATCATTGCTGCCCATGCAAAGCGAGGGTGAAAAACATGAACTGCCATCATAGGGAAAAGTGCAGACAGAACACATGTGAGGGAAGCGGTGGATGCAGTACACACGTGGAAAGCGGTGGATGCAGTACACACGTGGAAAGCGGTGGATGCAGTACACACGCGTGGGAAACAGTGGATGCAGTACACACGCGTGGCAAGCAGTGGATGCAGT
>VCRD01001091.1:0-21597 GCA_006783055.1 Trinorchestia longiramus
TATATATGTATATATGTATATATGAACATACACTTCAAAAAATATATTCACCTGATTTCCTGCTTATATTTAGAGCCTGTGCAAGTCAGTTCAAAATATCCACATCTGTACCACCACTAAGTTTAGCTTGTATCAAAGTTACGACTAGCTCATTGATACACAGACTAACTTTAATCAAAGAAAGTATTTCTGCAGCTTGCACTACTTCTTCTACTTCTTGATCCCTAGTTGCTGGTCATGATTCAACTCCATCCACAATACAATGCTCACAATACATCTATCCTCTACCGAATTTTCTTCTATCTCATTTCTTAAGAACGTGAGAGAAAGGCGGACCAAGCAAGCAATAAACCAACTGTGTATTATTATATAATAGAATAACTGCAAACTGGTAATTCTAAATTAAGGTACCATCAGGATTGTAACACTCAAAGGTGCGTGTATAATTTAAATAAGTAAGATAAGGTAGGGCCCTTATTAGCAAATGAGTTCATTGATAGAAGAACTTCCTTACTATTCCACAGTGATATCGAATGCAGATTACAGTTATCTTATGCAATAGAAATATAAAAGTTGCAAGCTTTTTCTACTCAACTTCAGTTCTCATCTGTGCTTTTGTCATAGAATACTTATCGGGATTTTTGTATTTTTTGCTCTTCTTCAGCTAATGTGATGACACCAAGCAATACAAGCCTTGACACTAAATAGCCCGCAGCACAGACATCTGAACACAAACAACAGGCTTTTATCAACTCACGCGTTTGAAGGGCTTTCTGTTTCAACTCTAAAATTCTAGCCTGGCGCAGCGAGACTGAACTTATTGCCATCTGAGAGATGCACATGTTGCCACCTGCAACACTGAACTTATTGCTATCAGTAGGACTGAGCATGTTACCATCAGTAAAACTGAGCATGTTATTATCAGTAAAACTGAGCATGTTACCATCAGTAAAACTGAGCATGTTACCATCAGTAAAACTGAGCATGTTACCATCAGTAAAACTGAGCATGTTACCATCAGTAAAACTGAGCATGTTACCATCAGTAAAACTGAGCATGTTACCATCAGTAAAACTGAGCATGTTGCCACCTGCAACACTGAACTTATTACCATCTGAGAGATGCAAGTTTTATCACCTGCGAGGCTCTTCGTTAGTGGTCTTATCTTTTTTGAAAACTATGCAGTTTAGCAGATTTATTAATTATGATTATTGACAATGATTATTTTCAGCTTTCTTGTATTCATGGTGATAGTTGTTATATTAAATTTAAGTCCAACTTTATTTACGTCCCTGATAAATTTCCTGAGAGAGCATTCAAATTTCATCACTCTAATTTAAAAAGTGACCCTCAATTCTATCACAATTGTTGATATGGTTCCTTCAGCCTCATTTTCATTGTCTTTAGAATAGAATAAGACAATAGGTTTAACCCATTCTTCGGTCGACACCCAAATCCCATGCATATATTAAACTTTTCAATGGCAGCAAATATGCATATGTGTCACCGGTTTTTATCTCGATAGGAGCAAGCGTAATGCATGAATTCTGAAACAGAGCTCCACATATTTTAATCCTCTGAAGCACAGAGTCAAATTCAGAGGCTTGTATTCTAAAATTTCTCTCATGCATTACGCCATAAAATTTCGATCGAGTTCGACTGCAGAATCTGGGATCTTTGTCCATTAAACATTTATTTCAGACACAATGGATTATTGTTAAAGACCATTAATCCCATTCAGAACTTGGGAATTTAGAGGGAAAACTTTGTAGCAAAGCCATAATTGATAACACTAAATACTTTAGTTGCAAGGTCATATAGAGGAGGCGGATCCTATAGTATGACTAGTTTCATTTGATTGATCCCATAATGAAGACTTTTTAACTATGAGTGATCACATTTGATAAGACCTGCAGCGTAGTCTCAGTGGATAATTCAGTGAAGGGATTTCAGTTGTTAACTCCAGCGAAGGAATGCCTAACGTTAGAACTGAAAAATCTCAATAAAAATCTGTTGTACGAAACCCGCGGTACTCAATAATGTACATGTTACTATAAAGAGCTCTTAGTTTGCAGCAAAACAAAAGGCTTTCTCTGCTTCCCAAGAATCACGGGCTCAATAAACTGAGATTCCGTGGAAGATTAACGACCTCGCCAGAAATGGCTTTGGCAAGCTCTTTGGCAGGCGCTACAATGAACGCAATAGATTCTAAAAGAAACACAACTTACCTGTTACTCTAACATCTTGTTCGTGTTATAAAGGCAAATCGATAGTTAGGAATATATATTTTCTAGAAGATTTGCACGAAACATATAAAAATAGAATAACGTGCATGTGTAAAACAAGGTATAGTATGAAAATTCCGTTATACTGATCTAGACTATGAACAGTATGTGTTTCTTTAATCTGGTCATACATAGAACTAGTTAATTTACAATGTCATTTGGAAATATTTGTTAAATCCATACTTGGTGACACATTTAGTAAATCTTCCGTAGTTTTTATGAATATACCGGGTTGTTCGAAAGTTCTGTTACACTTTCTATCCAGAAATTTAGTGATCATTTACAATAGATTGGAATATTTCTTGTAATAGCTGAATAGTAAACCTATCAATCTTATCTAAAAGTTATTAGTACGTCCATAACAATTAGTAGTATTAGCAATGGAGGTAAGGAGAATTGAAATTTCTGCTCTACTACGTGCGTCTCATAAGAAATCAGACATTGTTAAGCACCTTAATGTAGCTCAAATGACAGTGCACAGAGTTGCAAGTCATTTGAGAGATGGTGAAACACTCAAGGATCGTCCTCGTTCGGGTAGACCCCGAGTAGTGAAGACAGAGACCATTAGAAAAACATTCAAAAAGATCCAACGCTCAAAATGATTCATCTTGCCAGGAAAAAGAAGATCTCTGTCTCGACAGTGAGAAGGAATGTTAAGATTGAAGGGGGAAAGAGCTTAAAACGTGTCAAAAAGTCTCTGTTAACTGCTGCAATGAAGCAGAAGCGTTTTGAGCGATGTAAACGCCTTCTTAACGATCTGAAAAATCATGGTAATCAGATTGTCATTTTTTCAGATGAGAAAACGTGTTCGGTCGATCATCTTGTGAACAAGCAAAACGATCGCATTGTTAGTTTTGATCAGGACATCTCTGAGTTACGGAACGTGTCTACAACCAAACATCCAGCCTCTGTGATGATGCTTGGAGTCGTGGCATCGAATGAAGAAAAGATGCCTCCAGTGTGGTTCCCACGTGGATACAGGCTAAACGCCTCTGATTACAAAGATGTTTTCGTCACGAAAATCATACATTGGGTGAGAAAAACAACTAGAAATGGAATTTACGTATTCCTACAAGATGGTGCAACTGCAAACACTGCAAAAACTGAGCAAGAGTGGCTGGGGTCAAACATGAACTTTTGGCCGCCACAGTCGTCTGACCTGAACCCCCTCGACTACAGCGTCTGGACGCATATTGAGAGCAAGGCATGTAAAGTTCGCCACAACAGTGTAGAGGAGTTGAAGTCTTCCGTTAATCGTTCGTGGGCCACAATGAGAAAGGATTACATCCGTAAAGTTTGCAAGGATTTCGGCCCTCGTCTGAGACGTGTCATTGGTGCTGAAAGAAGTCAAATTTAAAAATAGTATTGTAATAATCGCAATAAATGTATGGAAAGCCTTACTTGTTTTCATATTCATATAAATCGTAATTTAATAGAATTTTATACAAAAATATCAGAGTGTAACAGAACTCTAGAACAACACGATATATGCTATCATAAATAAGGAAAAGAACTATTCTTTCAGTGAGCCAAACGACGCCAAGTACTTTCGCTAAGAAAGATTCTCCCGTTCATATTGGTATATAGAGCCCAGAAATGTCAGCATTTCTAAAAATGCTGATAAGATTAAAAAGTGTAGAGTATTTATTAATTTTTAAATACTTACATTTAACTTCCATGCATCACAATGAATTTTTTCACTCTGTTTCTTATGTTGTTGTTTCCCCTAATATGATATATATATATATATATCATATATATCATATATCTTGATAATACTACAATACAGCTCTATTCATATTTTTCTTTGTCCAAAATGTATCCTACTTTGTAATTAGAACAGTGCCTATTCATCCCTCTTCTTGAAAAATGTTAGAAGTTCTGAGATTATGGCAAGCATAAACAGCCATGTTCTTGATTGTGCATGTCCCAGGTTCCAACAAGTCTCAGCAGGTCCCAACCGGTCCCAACGGGTCCCAACAGGTCCCAACAGGTTCCAACAAGTCCCAACCGGTCACAACAGGTCGGGACTAGTCCCAACAGGTTCCAACAAGTCCCAACAGGTCCCAACAGGTCGGGACTAGTCCCAACAGGTTCCAACAAGTCCCAACAGGTCCCAACAGATCGAGACTGGTCCCAACAGGTTCCAACAAGTCTCAACAGCTCCCAACAGGTCGAGACCAGTCCCAACAGGTTCCAACAAGTCTCAACAGGTCCCAACAGGTCGGGACTGGTTCCAACAGATTCAAACAAGTAGGATCATAGTCTCTGTTGACCTTCACGTTTATTTTCCATAAAGTATTTTGCAGCCAATAAGCCTCTCATTACGTTCCAGATTAAATCCTTTTTTGATTATTCGTAAGTGGTTAATTTACTCTAATCACTACATAAATATTGTCAGTATAAATCATATATGATCATTACCAACGTGCAAACTAAAGTAAGCTTTTGTAAAATTATCACGAAATGAAAGTAGAAATTATAGCGGCGATAAATTTCCATTCGAAAAAATAGAGCTTCATTAGCATAGCTTAGCTATGAAAAAGACGTTTTAGTATCTGTTATCAGAATATTTTCAAGGCAGTGAGAGCAAAATTGAATAGAACATTATAAGCCATGTACGTTGTGGATCAAGCACGCACTGCTAATTACCTTAAGGATCCAATATATATAGAGGCTAGCTAACATTAGACTAAGTTCCTGTAACTTACTAAACAAAGTTGCATTGGGCACTAATCAGAAGATGTCCGAGTATCGCATCCAGTTCAAGCGCAAAATTTCAGCGACACAACGACGATTGCGTGAGCAGTGAACTCATCACAGCCCTGCTGATCACAGTGTTTGTTTCTCTTACAAGGAGAAATACAGTATGTACGATTACTAGTTACACGACTACAATTACGAAGAAGAATTACAGCATAAAAACTTCGGAAAGAATTGATCCGAAACAGCAATGGTGCCTCTTGTGAAGACAGTTCTGAAATAAGATCGAACATTGAACATTCATAAATTATTTTTTCTCTTCAGAAGAAAAGAAATGGGAATTTTCCGAGAAACACTGGCAGAATTTTGTGGTTTAATAGAATAGCTAGAGAAGAGTAACTTCGGGAAGGTATTTGAAGCAAATCAACTGACAAAACAAGCAAAGAATGTACTGGATTAAAAAAAGTCGGGTAAAGCTACTTAAAATAAGCAGCAGTAAGTAGACTTCAAATGAAGCAGCTATTTAGTCCCACCATTTCTATTCTAACAGACACGTGAAAAAAGCGTTTTATATTCATTTTAATATGAATGATAAAGTCAGGATTCCAACTACGACTGAGACATGCCGACCTCATAAGCACAGCACAACATCGCACCAGAAGTTGAACACATGGAAGCTGGACACCCTCACTCACTGAGCCCACACTCCTGGGGCAACATGGACAAGTTTTCGAAGCCACAAAGAAATACGAAATAGAAGAATAAGAAGCTTGCACTCCGTTACGAGTTGAACTCTTTTGCACGAAGCAAATGAATGATGATCGTAATTTCAGTTTTGCTAGTCGATAGTTATCGGAATATTCTCATGAAAATTTCAAACGTTGAAAAATGAAAAGTGTTATTGTTAGAACCTAAACCTTATACATACAATAAGCTTTGTGTTCAGATCTGAACCTTGGGAGACTGGCTTACAAAACGGTTTAGCTCTCATACTTACGAGTATATGAAATTAAAAGTCCTTTGCTCTATATTTTCAGTTTAAAGTGCATCGCATTCTGTATTATTTGAAACTAATGAAAATTAATAGATTTATGTTTTTTCCGTGCAGTAGAAGCTGACTTAAAAACGGCTTACCTAATTTTTATTGATTCAATCTGCATCCTTTTAAAAATAAAAAAGGCAGTTTTACAAATTGGATAGTTCGATTCCGAAAAATTAACATCTGTTTCTGGCACATAAGTTTCGAGCCCCAAAATTTTAGAGAAAGTTTTGAAAAAAGTTGTAAAGTGTTCCAATAAGATATTCGGATAGCAAGTTGGCGCTTGTTGTAACGTAATTAATTCATGTTTTCATGTCTGGTAAAAGTGAACAGCGTTCCGAGAAGCGTTCTTAAGCTCATCACTCGGTGAAAATTAGTCTTCTGTAGTAAAATGAGCAGTTCGAAGAATATTCAATTTATGACTTAAAAGAACAGGAGCGTTGGCTCGCAGAACTATGCAGGACTTTAAAAGAAAAAATAACCCGAAGGAAGATTTTTACTCGGAGCTCTGAACAGCTTGCAATTCTGCTCTACACTGCCAGATGTCTGGCTCAAAATTAACGTGAGGTTAACTAAGTTTTCTGGCTTTGACGCTGCAAAAGGATCAGCAAGACTATGTACAGTAATAATGAATTCTACGATCACAGGATTCATCCCTTCATTAATTATTGTGATGACATTTCACTTTACAAATGCAATTACGACAGAAAGAAAAGGGCGTCTCTCGTTCAGACATGAAACAAAAGAGCCCAGAGTTAAATTCTCACTTGAGAGCAGCGAAAACTGCAAGAGCTACGAGCACGGCCACGAGGCTGATGCTGTAGCCCACGTAGAATATGAGCAGCTTCGTCTTGCCGGAATGCTCGTTCTCCACCGCCTGCACGGGGTTGATGAGATTCATGTTCACTAATAATATTAAAAGAGTGCTGAAATGGACGTAAGTTCTTGGTTAATGGTGAGGTATGTATGGTTAGAAGAATGTGGGCGCAGATATGATGAGATTCATGGTTGACCAATACGAGTACAAGTGGTGGAGTGAATGCCAGGTTTTGGTTTACGGTGAAATACTGCTCGTATTTGTTAGAACAATTGACTTGGTTTAGCAACGACGAACACGGTTACGAGTAGCACTGACGATGATTATTATAACAAACACTGACTTGAGCATTTTAAGATTGCACTGATACCCTCAGAAGCGTATGATTGAATAATCATATATAAAGAAGAAGGGTCGATTGCTCTTTGACTATTGTCTGAAAAAAGTTGAATTGAGCGTTCACCTGATGAAAATAAGCTGAAGGAGGTGTTTTGAAGAAGGTGGGCGGAATGAGGTAGGCTGAAGGAGGTGGGCTGAACTCAATAGGCTGAATGAGGTGGGCTAAAAAGGGGCATGAAAGAGATGAACCAAAGGAAACGGGCCCAAAGAGGTAGTGTTAAAAAGGTGTGCTGCTGGAGATGAGCTGAAGGAGGTTGGTTCTTATTAATACTACTCCATAAGAGGGTGGGTATTATAGTTACCTCCACTACTTACGAGGAAAAAGAGTAACTACTACTTATTAGGAAGAGTACTGGGTGCGACCACTACTTACGCGAGGGAATATTTATTTCTACTTAAGAGGGGAATAGTTGCAGCCACTACTAATGAGGAGTAATAATGACATCTTTTTTACTAGGGGGGAATGGTTATGATCTTTTCTTACTGAGGGAAAAGTAAGGACCACTAGTGGAAAGGGACACTAGTTACCATTACTTACAAGGTGCACGAGCTCAGAGCAGTGGTCGTAATTAGCTTGAGATGCCCATGATCCGTTCTCGAAGCACTGCAGCGTTGCGTTTTCTGTACAGAAGAAAGTCATAATGCTATTAGTATTTTTAGGGCTATCGATTATGAAATGTTCGTGGTTTAGAACATCTGTCAGTTACAAAAACTCCATATCATAGAACTATTATGTCTTGAACGTTTCTCGAGAAACATTTTCATTCGTATCCAGTTGTGGTAAATATTTAAAAACAAAATTTGACTTGCATTGTGTTGTAGAACATGTTGTGTCCTGCTCCATTTATACGAGCATGTAAATAACGCGTAGCTCAATCTACACTTTTGGTACTGTTTCACTTCTGCACAAGTGCTGCCTGGGGCTCCCACAATATGACAAATTGAATATAAAGCTTCTAAGCCTGTGAGCTGCAATTGTACAGTTCAACGATTGAGAAATATTTTCTAAATGCCCAAAAAAATCGGAAGCCTTCGGATTCCCATGAGTGAATTAATTATCCCCCTGAAAGAGTTATTCAGTTTGTCGGAAATAAACTCAAATGCTTCCTCCATGATGGTTTTACAGTATGGGCTTTAAAAAATAAAGTGTTTTTGTTTCCGACTATTTTTTCTCGTTAGCCCAGCACGTGGCCCACAGCTGCCCAGAAATTCATTTATCAATTTCAAGTTTGACTTCTCCACTCACTGTGTCCTCAGCTCAGTTCCACTCCACAAAACCGTGCGATGCTCTACAAAATTTTTCCAATTAAACTGTAGTATTAAACTGGCACACAACATTAAACATTACAATTCCAGTTGGAACGTTGTGATAACTGACCAGTATCATATTTTACTATCATTGTTCGTAGTGATGATCTCTGTTACTGTCTCATTCATTTGATTGAGGTGAATACAGGCAATCCTTCCCTTCTGAACTGCCACTGCTGTTCCCCACAACAAGCAACTGTTGTCTCCCAACAAGCAGCTGCTGTCCCCCTCAAAAAGCAACTGCTCTCCCCCAACAAACAGCTGCTGTTCCCCCAACAAACAGCTGCCCTCTTGTATAATAACAGGGGCAAACAAGTCCAGCACTTCCGAGTGAGTGCTACAACATCCAGAAATGTAATAACCAACAACAACACAACATCCAGAAATCTAATATACAACAACAATACAATATCTACACTAGTATACGGCAACGAGAATGAGCAGCTTGGTCCATTCCTGGCTTGCTACGAAAGTCCCATGTTCCCTAAAGTTAACTTAGCAGTTTGTACCTTGATACACGTCAGTATTTAATACGTTGTTAATTATGCTCCGGAGTATGTGCGAATTGCTTCAGACTTTAGTTTCTAGTATCTCAAAAATTGAGGCTAAAAACCCTCTTAACAAATTTTTTTCAAAAGTTATGAGACAAAAAATTCGTAAACTAATTTAATTTCTGTACTCAGTTGTAGTGTCTTATTATTCACAAAAAGATTAATATATATTAACCACATAGTTCCCATGTTAATTCCATGCTTTAGACTTGACTAATTTAAAATTATGGTGATGACGAATTTATTAGAGATCTGCGACGAATTATTGTATTTAAATGAATATTTTTCATGAATTATACAGACCTTCCATTCTGTATCATATCTTCCGATAACATGGACTAGATCGTACTTGTGAAAATTCCACGGGTTAAAACTGATAGAATTAAGGATCTATGAAGTAAAATATATTTTTCAGTTGTGATCGTGGTACAATCAGAATCGGAATGTTTTAAATTAATATATACAAGACTTCCATTCTTTATCTTATCTACCGATAACATAGTCGTGTAGGAGGAAGCTAATAACGAGAAAAATGGCTTACTTTATAGTAATCCAGTGCCTTTGGTATCCACTATACAATGCTTATAATGCAAGCATACCCGTTCCGATTTCAGTTCAGTAATTTTTCTTCAGTAATCGATAGGAAATAACGGGACGGAGACACACAGATAAAGAGACAGAGACAAATAGAGAAAGAGAAAGAGATGGAAATACGCTGTCTTATATATAAATAGATATCGATATTAATAAGGTCAATGCAGCATGGAATTAGCCCTCGGGAATACATAGTTAAAGTGTCTTAGTTATCAATTGAGGACTTTACGTCAAATTTAAAAGCATTAACGGTTAATACGGTCAAATTTACAAGTAAAGTCTGACGTTCAGAAACTCTTTTCTTTGAATGTATACGCTTCTTAAAGTGAAAAGGCTTAAAGCTTAGCGTTTTAAAATACGAGGACCCGTAATTTTAAAAAATGACCTCACTTGACAGTTCAATTTTCGTTTGCGGACGATGACCATTTTTCATTATATAATCTAGGTGCTCTTCATCCAGCTAATGAGATTCCAACCAGCAACTATGAAAAGAATTTGGAGTTAATTAGAAAATAACGTAGCGCTGCTACATGAAATTTCTCTGTGGAGTTGCAGTTTCTCTAGTTCATAAAAATAGTCAATTTTAAAATCATTTTCAATGCTTTAAAAAGTGTAAGAAAAAACACAGCTGACAATATTCCTGCAGAAGTGAGACTTAATCCCAGGAAGCTCATTTTTGATACATATTATACATAGATGATAAATAAAGTCTATCACTCGTAGTTGTTATTGTAAAGACACTGGTGCATTTAAAATAAAAGTTCATTTACGTATGTAGTTCAAGAAAGAATACTACGAATATTCGTATAGTAAATTTGTTCAAAATTCTCTCCAGCCATTGCCCATTACGAACTGCCCATTCATGTGCCCATTAAAGAAGAACGCTGTCATTCACATGTTAATGGGAAGTCATCGCTGCAGCTCTAAATATAATGGGCACAGGAGAGCTGACGTCGCTGCAGCTGTAAAAGTGCCAATGTGCCGTGAGCCAAAATTAATGCACTCTCTGCATTTATTTTTAATTCAAATTGTTTGACGAGGTAGAACGTTTTTTACGGTAATTATCATACAACGAAAACTTGATTTCATGCAAAGAATAAAAGTAATATTAATTTCACGGACTGCTGAGGTTCCTGTGTTCCGAACATGAAAAATCCATTTTTTTGTGTACGCTGTTTGATCAGAAACATTTTGACTAATTAAAACGCTTTTTTTGCTCAGTAGTTATAATACAACACTGAATTAGTTCTTTAGATTAATAGAAAGGGCATTAATATAGTAATAGTATTCTAGGAAATGAAGTGTCATAAAATTATTGATGAAATTTAAGACACTGTGCAGAATGAAGGTGAATTTATTAAGTTGAAGAGCATTGGTAGATGGGTGGACTGATAGCTTTCAAGGTATACTGCTAAACAGATATAATATCCTCTGAATCGACCATTCACTATGAATGCTATCAGGCAGATAAATTGTTTATTAGGTATACCATTCAATGAATACACAATTCAAGTGTTACATCATTTTACGAGTATATTTCAGTGGGCATGTTTTCAACAGGGTTCTATTCAGTGGATATCCAGTCAGTGAGAATGCCACTCAATGGGAACTTCGGTACTTCACTAAGTATTTCTTTCACTAGACCAAGGGCACAATTGGAATGCAGTTCTGAATGAAGATAACTGTGCAGTACTTCTTGCGAACCACCTCAAAACAATTAGAGTTTAATTATTTAACAAATTGCAACCTTCCGTTGCCTTTTTTGGCGCTCTGCAGAAATTACTTTTCTAATTTTAGCTTTTGCCGCCAACTTGAAATTCAAAGGCGGTGTTTAGCTTGGGCCTGTTTTTTAATTTTCCCAACTAAAGATAAAATGAATTTAGCGCTTGCTGAGCTCATAAAAGGCCATCCACAATAAGCCTGTAGCATGCAGACAAGCCTATGAACTTTTAAAATGACCAGATAATGCAAACAGAGAAGTTTTGTGCATCAGTCTTTTATCAGGATAAATGGTATCTTTATCAAATGGTTTCACCACAAATAATAAAAGCTTCAGCGTAAATTTTAAAGTGTTTACCCTGTACAATTTTTTAAATAATTTAATGCGTTTTAGGAGCAAGAAAAATGTTTCATGTGCCTTCATATTTACAAAAGTTGTCTGCTATTTTTTTGTCCCGTATGATTTCTTTGAAACCCTCGTATTTTTGCTTTTTGTATTCGTGATGAAAAAATGGTGTCAACACTCGCAAAAACATCAAACTTGACTAGACCACAGCATGGTACTCCCCACAGCATGGTACTCCCCACAGCATGGTACTCCCCACAGCATGGTACTCCCCACAGCATGGTACTCCCCACAGCATGGTACTCCCATTCTAAATGTCACAAAACTTTTCTCATATATGATATTTTTTGTTGAAAAAATGAAACTTAGAAATAAACTAGCGTAAATGTAAAGCTCACAAACGATAACATCAAAATAACAATGAACTAAACATGCTTGACTTGAGAAGATAGCATGTAGTCCTGAAACAGTCCTTACGTAAGCATTCTTCATGCTACATAAATTAAATGATCATTAAATGCCCCCCAATAATGTATACTTCCTTAAAAGGCTGTATGTAGTTTGAATACTAATGGTGCTAGGAGGCTGGGACAACTCTCATTCGGAAGAGCAAGATCTAAAGTTTTACTTTGTATCTAAAACCCGCTGTTACCCACCTTATGTACATCTTATGAATATCAGTAGTATTCAAACTATAGTTTTTAAAAATGTATACGTTTTTTGAGGCACCCAGTATTAAAAAAACATTTCTCTCAGATTCGAAGGTATACTTCACCTTGAATCAGCTGAACTTCTCTGCAGCATCTCGCCTTGTGTCAAAACAACCCTCAATATCACACGAGTTTCCAAAATTTTACTGCACGAAAAATTCTGCTTTTGTACGAGAATCTCTGAAACGAGTGTGTTCAGGGCTCCGCGCCTGATTGTCGTGCGTCTTAGTGTGAATATTACTAACAAATGAATTGCATAGTCATTGAATTAATTAGTGTAGTATTTAAGGCACAGAAACAGACAAAACACTACTTAATCTTCCTGTGTGAGTTTTCGTTGTTTTATTGCGGGATATTTTCATGTAAAATAAAATAGTTTTTTCATAATTGTTGATTAATAATAAACAGTAATTATATATAAAACAAAAATTATAAACTGAATGTTATAGATAACTAAGATGCGGAGGAAAAAGTAGATGAAGGCAAAAATTTGATGTGACAAACTTTTATCTAAAATGTACCGATTCTAAATTCAATTTTTTTTAACGTCTGCCGAAATGTCAAGGTAAGATGATGTAACTGTCAAGCCGAGACAAAGTATTTTTCAAACTGAGACCATATAATTTTCAAACCAAGACAAAGTAATTATCAAGCCAATACAAAGTAACGATCAAGCCAAGGTGGCAAAATAATTATCAAGTCAAGACAAAATCATTATCCATCTGACAATATAATTATCACACCACCAAGACGATGGTACGTCTGAAGACGTGCAGCAAGCAGGAAAAAATGCTATATGAAAAGCTTAAGAAAAATAGATTAATGTCCAAGACTTCATATATGTTTTAACCAATCTTTTAATAAATTCATAAATAAATTTTGTTATATCTCGACATAAATATCTGAAGTTATTAAATAATTAATTCACATGACATTTCGATTTATTTTGATGTGCGTACCTCAAGTTGTAACGACTATTTGATGAATCAAATATCAAATTATTTTCAGTCAACTATCATGGAATATAATCTGAAGAACAATGCACCATATATGTGCTAAAACTACATTTTAAGGACTCTTTACGTGAATGAAATAAATGATTTTTTGAGCTTGGGAGCATCAGTATAGCTGCAATCCTATAAAGATTGAGTGGACGTGGATGCTAAGCATGCACATCAGCTCTAATTCCATCATCTCCGACCTAGGTTTGCCTTTCAATTTTTCTCTAAAGATTGCGTAATGCACCATTTAAACTCGAGCTCATATGTCTTTCCAGAAATTCAATCCTTCATTTCTTGGAACGAAGATTTTCCAGCGCTTGGGATTTTCCCTGCAGTGTTTACTCTAGCATTGTGCAATGTCGCCTGGAACAATGAATTCTGCAAAAAAGCAGTTGGATAGAATTCCAGAATAACGTTTTTTCCGGTAGGATTTCTTGCTCGAATCATTCGTCTTCTGGAAGGGAAAGCAGGATTTGCATGAACCCTTAGGTGGAAAATTGGCCTAGGTCCTGTAGGAAACGTCTTCAGACTTTGCAGATCTGTGTACAGGGCACTTGCAGGGCACTCTTAATGTACGGCAGCACGACTAGAAAATGTGCTTTACGTGCTTAGCTGAGGATGACAGACTAGTCAAGGCTGATATATCGAGGTCGCAGAGGACCATGACCGGATTCGATACAATCATATCAGAATGCTTGCGCAGGGAAATAGCTTTTTCGTACTAGTTTCAGAATGTCAGAACTAGGAACTAAGTTTTATGGACTAGCATCAGAAAATCGGAACTAGGGTATGATGAAACTATCTTACAATGACAGTGCATGGGAATAGATTTGATGAGTTATTCTCATAATGACTGGACAAAAAATTACTGAAGGTTTTATCTCACAATAAAAAACTTGGATACCACTGAATCAAAATATAAGACAGAGTTTATTTAAAGTGCGTATTTGCCAGTCCTGTGAGTTATTATGAAGCAATAGAACCTCAGACTGTATGTGGTGCACTCATTGCAATCAATGTATTAGTGTTAAAAGACGATAACTTAAAACACTATTAACGGGGCTTCATTTCATTTAGTTGCACTACATAGAATTCCCAATTAAAAATTTTATTTTTACGTGTGAATTATGATTCGTAAATTTATACCGTTTGTGAAAATATGTCGCTTGCAACGACACAAAGTGTTATCGTGCTATCACGGAAACATTTGGTTAAAGTGATTGCTAGTGAACAGAGAGACCGTCGAAATGTTCTTACGGTATTTGTAGTTCAGGGAGATGGAAGCAGAACTGTGCTTAAAGCAGTTATGACTTAGGGTTATGAAACATGATAGAATTGGGCTTAAGACATTTATAACTCACAATACCGAGTATGAATAAGGAATTTGGCTTAGGACATTTGTAACTCACAATACCGAGTATGAATAAGGAATTTGGCTTAGGACATTTGTAACTCACAATACCGAGTATGAATAAGGAATTGGGCTTAGGATCTTTTTAACTCATATAAACGAGCATGAATGAGGAATTGAGCTTAGGGTACTGGTGACTTGAAGTGGCTCCTTGAAGTTATAAAGAATAGATAAAATAAATGTAGATATCATCTCTTCCTCTGAAGATTTTAGAAAACTCACTTGAAATAATCGTCGCTTATTGATATCCACTGCTTTTACTAGATAGAAGTTAGTTTTAAATGTCACAAATGAATCTAAATTTAATTCAAATTCCTAGAAATAAAATGATTCTTTTAATCCAGGATTGAAAGTGAACAACTTAATTTAACTTTCTTCTCAGCACTAGGATTGGAAATAAAATTACTTTCATTACTTCTACAGTAATGATACATTCAATGCATAATATTTTAGTAAATGCACTCTATTTATATGTGTCAGTCGCTCATCTCTTCCCTTATATGAGCTTTCGTTGAACTCTGTGTAATTACTGTTGCAGAAGCCTTTGTTTCTCCTTAGAGAGTTCCGCATCATTTAAGGGACTAACTTCTACAGCGCTTCTGGGTTAATTAACCGCCAGTTACCTCCTGTAACTTGCGGTCTAACTTCTGCACCGCTGGACCAACAAACTGGCGATGACTCGCTGCTGTAGACTGGGAGCAGACCACGATGTAAGCTGGACATACTGCAACCTGGGCAAAAAGTTTCTGACCCTAGGTGCTATCTCTAAATGTGCAAATGATAAAAACTAATGTTGGATTTCCTTCTGGAAAGTGAATGTATGTAGATCTGATGATGGAGTTCTAGATGTAAACTGGAGGTACTTCACGCTTGTTAAATTCCTTCTGGGAGGTGGATACATTTAAAACTGAGATTGAACACTTGCTGATGTAAGTTGGAAATACTGACAACTAGCGATGAAACTTTTGCCACTGGCGTGAATCGGTCGTCACGTTTTGTAAGAACCAGCACGTGTGATGACTCAGCTCCCAACTATACGTAGAACCATTCATACATGTATTATGATATTATAAACTTAACTGCATTATGTTACTTTATTACTGTACTACATACACTCGTTAATATTGCGGTAAAATTAAGGAATTTTTCATATAATTGGAAAAGTGTCATAATTCTGAGTCAGGCTGAAATGTTTCTGGAACGTGGTTCATTGTAAATTCAAATAATTCATCAAAAAAAATTGAATTTCTTTTGTATTCGCTCCTGTCTCATAGTCAATTTTATGTTAAAGCTTTTATTGTAATTAAAATTTGTAGGAACGGAATTACAGGGGGTTTCAGAATTAGGGCAACCAGTTTTGCATATGAAATAAATCCTTTACAATCAATGTTTGGTTATTTAAATCTTATATTTTTTGAAGGTAGTAAAAAATCTTTCGATTTCAAAAGTCTGAATTTTAAAATCATGCTTTATATAATAGCTGTGGATCAAAATATCGTTATCAAGCTCCACAAAGAAGGTGAGAGTAACGTATCAATTGTAAAACAAGAGTAACGTATTCCCAGATGCTTGAAAAATTGTTAAAAATATTAGGAGACTGGTACAACTTTTGATAAACTAGGACGAGGCCAGAAACGAAGTGTTCGGACCAAAAAAATTATCAAAAACACGCAGAAGAAGTTGTGTCGAAACACAAGTTGATCCCATCGTGAACTAGCTGCTGAAACCGGTGTTAGCAAAACTTCGATGTATCGAGTGTTTATGGAGGATCTGGGAAAAAAACTTTACAAATAATGAAACGTCATGAGCTTACTAAGCATCATGAGAGAATGAGGGCTGATAGAAGTCGTCACATCCTTAATGAGATAGCTCAAGGCACGCTCCCAAACTTGGTGTTCACAGACGAGAAAATATTCGACATTCAGCGAGTTGTGACTCATCAGAACGACCGAGTTTGGAGTTTTTTAAGTTCAATCGAGAGTAGGATTGTTCCGAGACGTCAAAATGCTCAGTCTGTCATAGTTTAGGTAGCTGAGACAGCCACAGGAAGATATTATAGCTTGATTTTGTGCCCTGTGGGGTCAAACAGACCCCAAACAGACTCAGAGCGGTACATTTCTCTTATTTTGGAATCAAAGTCGCAACCATGGGCTACAGAACATTTTGGGGTTCACCATGGAGTCTCCAACAGGATTCAGCACCAACACATGGCTCCAACGTAACCCAAACCTTGATTCAGAAGAACATTCCATCTTTCATAAGCAAAGATGTATGGCCAGCAAGGAGCCCCGACCTTAATCCCTTGGACTTTTCTATTTGGTTCATTTTGAAAACAAGGGTTTTAGCTAACCCTCACACTTCTCTCGACTCTCTCAGAGCAAAACGGCAATGGGAGTGGGAAGCAATTCCACAAGAACAGATACGTGCCGGTTGTAATGCATTTGTAAATAGGCTTAAAGCTGTAGTTCGTAATAAGGGGGTTATATCGAATAAATGCAACACTGTATCGTTTACCTATTATTCACCTTTGAGTTTCAACTGTTAAAATCAAAATTGCGCATTTGAATTTTAATAAACCTACCTACCAAAAAGTTCGTTGCCTTAATTCTGAAACACCCAGTAATGTTTAAGGTAATGGACTCACGAAGGTCATACAAATGTGATATTTCATTTGTTTGGGTAGATTCAGCTTCATGTAGAGATCTAAATTCAATGTTAGATGCATTATACCGACTTCTGTACTTCAGCAGGAAACAAGAACATGAAAAAGATAGTTGAATGTTATTGATGGCACCCGTGGATTTTCAACAACGTTATCTTTTTTCTTACTAAAGAAAATACTCGAGCGTTGAGAGCGAACTTAAAATTGAACTTAAACGTAAAAAACGTCGCGGAATGGTATTCAACTTCTATGAACAAGTTTGCTCCTCTTATTCTCGATCCAGACCGCTAGCACGCTGGACTGTGTTGGAGAAACTCAAATCTTGTGCTTTAGTGTTGTTACTTTCATTGTATATTCATGCTGAAAATTATTTTGATCACCTAACTTAAATAGGAATTCAGTGTTTAACTTGGAGTTTTATATTTTTTGATCATCAGAGCATTCCTGAATGAAAGTTTTGCTTACCAAGGTGCTGTTAGTGTATTCTGTGATGGTTACGGTCTTATGTATCATTTTACGTTTTAAATCTATAATCAATTCCCTATACTATCAGGATTTATTTCCAAATAGCTTCTATTATTTGTTCTACGACGAGGCCTCTTAATACAGTAAAATTTTACCAATTTCAGTTGTAGAACTAACTTTACCAAGATTACTGAGGTAATACGCCGTTTAACTAGATTACTGATAAAATACTCTTTAATGCGATTACTGATGAAATGCTCGTTCTACTAAGTTTATTGCTGCAATACTCGCCACCAATTTTAATGATATTTAGGTTAGCAAGCCAAGTGAATTCAAAAAATTTGGGACTCGTGCTGGTAGCGCATCAGTAGCGGAGCCTGGTCAGTCAGGTGGAGTACTACCATGTCCCCAGTCTGCCATACGAGTACAGGATGTGGCAACATAACTTCCTTTTTTCAAAACAAGTTCCTTTCAAAAAAAGCAAGTTATATTGCCGCATCCTGTAATTAAGCCCCGGACCAGCCCTACGCAACTCTGGTTCCTGCTCGTCGTCCAGGCGTTGATGAATGCTGAGGTGAAGGCTGTATTCAGTTGCTTCTCTTTATTTTAATTGTAATAGAAAACACTGTTATTTGATTGGCATCCTGACATTTTTTTAAAGAATTGTTACTGTTTCTGGTTGCTATGACTTACTGATGCCTATTTTTGGCTTATTTGTCAAATATTTAGGTAGAGATGTTGTTCATATTACTTAACAAAACGTTAAGGATGTGGCTCAATTAATTATTATCAAATACGAAGAGCGGGTGTAACCAATGCAGGCTTCACTACAACTTCAGGTAAGCTTCAATATCACCGTAAGAAAGTTTATTTCATATTTTTGTGCAGTAATTTTTCAACGATTTCAATGTATTTTCACGGCTGAACATAGAGGTTCTCTTCCATTTACTTTTATAGCAAGAGGTTCTTTTTTTTTACATCTATCTGTACTGCAATACAATAAACCCATATTGAAATATTACAATCTGCTATGTTAGCGTCAATATAACAATAAAGCATTCTCGACGCTACAATAAAGCATTCGATAGACGTTACAATAAAGCATTCTCTAGACCATATAATAACTGTGCATATATGTATATGTAGAATCGTGCGATCACTTTTTCATTCCTTGGGAAATATAATCTGATTTTTCCGGTGCGATTGAATCATCGTTCGACCTGCCCCTCAGGTACGATTAAATTGTCGATTTCCCACTTTCCCAGATATGATTTAATTATCGTCTGCCTCCCATTGGCCACTAGGAAGCCCGATAATTCCATTGCGTCTGGATCGATCGCCTCCTGATACCAGCTGGCACCACCAGGGACATTCAAACATTTTCTTTCATACAAGCAGAAAGCTTCAAAAGTTTTTCTATTAACGAAAGGGTTTGAATAACTTTCCTGCTTTGGAAAAGGTTTCATAAGAATTTTTCCTAGTGAAAGAGTTTGAATAGCTTTCCTGCTTTGGAAAAGGTTTCATAAGCCTTTTCCTTAACGAATAGGTTTGAATAGCTTTTCTGCTGTTGAAAAGGTGTCATAAGAATTTTCTTAACGAAAGAGTTTTTACATGTTAAATAGCTACACTGACGCCTGTGAAATTTTGCATTGAAGCTAAAAACACTCATTTTATCTCTAGGTAAGTTTCATTCTTCCTAAACCAACCCCAGGAGTTGAACAAGAAGATTCCATGTTGCTCCAGCATCAGAAACGTTTCCGACTCGGTGCTTGCAATTCGAGCGAGCCCCTGGTAACAAATGCGCTTTCTATTTACGACGCTTCAGTTTTTCTTGCTGCTAAGTTCTTCATAAATGTAGGCTCTACAGTTACAGGTCAGGCAAGTCTGAAGAGGTAAAGTGGAAGGTCTGCGGCATGCAGGACGTGCCTCTCAAATAAAAGGAAATTGTATCCCTTGCCAGAAAACTGCGTATCAGGGATACGGTTCCTTTTACGTTTCACTAGTTTTGTATAGAATATTTTTATGATGCATATATTGGCTATACAATATGGACATTAGACATCTCATTTACATAATTATGCAACTGTTATACCTTAAGAAAGATAATTCTCAGCCTTAGAAGAGTGATCCCTACTCATGACCTAAACATTATTATCTTCTTATTTTTCTATTGAAATATAACATGAAAACGTAAAGAGCAAATGTTATTCATGTGCGTTTTTCAGGCTGACAAAATTTGTATAAAAATCTGCAATCGAGCTCAATGACGTGTGCGCTTGAGTTTAGATTCGAGCATTTAATCCGGGCATCCATCTCCAGTCTCACCAGAACTGTACTAAGATCCGTACATAAATGCGCAATCCTCTACTGGAACGCGTCGAGTGGGTCAACAAATTATTATGTACTCCCTACTTACCTATATACTCGTATAATATCATGTACACACAACCAAGCTGTATAGAATATCACGGCTCCACTACCGAACTATATATATAACATGTACGCACCACCGAATTATCGACATATATAATCGTCTATATATCTCCATTTCTCTCTCTATCTGTATCTGTGTGTGTCCGTCCCATTACTTCCTATCTATTACTGAAGAAAAATTATTGAACTGAAATCAGAACGGGTATGCATGTATTACAAGCATTGTATTGTGGATACCATAGGCGCCGGATCACTATAATACACGCCAATTTTTCCGTTATTAATTTTCTTCTCCTACACGGCCATGTTATGGGTAGATAAAATAGAAAATAAAAGTTCTGTATACATTTATGAAAAATATTCAGATTCAGATAACACCACGGGTAAAAGTGAAAAATGAATTTTATTTGATAGACTATCGTACCCGTGCCATCAAAAATGATGGCAAATCTAGAGTATAATAAACACTTAGAATACAGTATTTTTGAGCCACAGTAGAAGTAGTTATAGCCATTCGTATCATATCTTAGATACAGAAATTCAGCATTACTGAGAGCAACTGCGAGCTTGTGTATGTATGTATATTGTAATATGCAATACCCCGTCGAACTCGGTATCCACGATACGGACTAGAGTATATAAGGCTTTGGATCTCTCTAATTTTTTTGAAAGTGACTTATTATAGTGCACTTGTACAGCGAAAATGAGTGCATTAATATGCCAGTGAACTAAAGCAAGACCGTCAGTGCTAATTTTTTTCTACCTATTCTTAAAAAGCATGACAGGAGACATATAAATAAGTAAATAAATATATAAATACACGACGGTCATTCCTAGTATTAGATTAGAGTCTTAATTTTATCACTTTTAAATCAAAGAATTTTAACGGGTACTATCTTGGCCATGCTATCGATGGATAAGATGCACAATGAAAATTCTGCATACATAATAATGAAAAATATTTATTTAAAACACAATAATTCGTAAGAAATCTCTAATGCATTCATCTTTATAATAATTCCAAATCAGTAAAATCTAAACCACAGAACTTCCACAGGAACTGTCTAGTACATAATACCATGTACTTACTATCGATCTATACATAATACCATGTGTGCACTACCGATCTATACATAATATCATGTACTTACTAT